>PVIY010020713.1:0-43620 GCA_004026745.1 Myrmecophaga tridactyla
TTTATTTCTTTCTTCAGTGCTCTTGCTTTAGGTGTAAGGTCCATAAAACCGCCTCCAATTATAAGATTTATAAGATATCTCCCTACGTTTTCCTCTAACTGTTTTATGGTCTTAGACCTAATGTTTAGATCTTTAATCCATTTTGAGTTGACTTTTGTATAGGGTGTGAGATACGGGTCCCCTTTCATTCTTTTGCATAACATCCTACTATCTTATAAGTCCTCCTCTCTTTGGTGACAATCAAGGCATATCAGCTTTTCAAGACATGAAAATGGTGATTTATTAGTACATATGGTGTTTCTGGTACTTTTTACATCCTGCTTTAGGATGCTATCTCATTCCTGCAAGTAAAGTTGAGGCAGATTGCTTAATGTAACTAGGAACAGAAAGTAAATTTTTGAGATTAGATCAATAGCAATCTACTCCAGCAAGAGCTTTGAATAAAAGCTACTTGAATGAAGAGACTGTATTACACCAAAGGCTATATTAAGCATTTTCCAGCTAAAGGATTATTTTCAGCAACTTCCAACTACCCAAGTAGCAACATCAACACGCTTTCAATAGAGTTCATGCTCATGGATCCATCTGAAAGGAAAGAGAACTCACCATATGGCAAAAAAGAAATTAAACATGCAATGTTATCTTAGGCTTATTAGAAGCAGTAATGCTGCCTAAGGAAGTTGCCATAATACATTGCTACAGTCATCAGAAAGCAGAAATGGACTCTATTAAAAGATAATCAAATAGCAGATCTAGAAACAAGAGCCACAGTCAAACTAAACTCTCAAATATATGCCACTGGTATTTTCTCTGGTACTAGATATGACTATTTTTGTTTGCATCAGTGTTGAGCCCATGATTTTTTGAGCGCAAAAGAGCAGAGCTTTGATGTAAAAGAAACAGATGTTCACTCTCAATCACATTCCATACAGCAGAATGGAGGAAGGATGGACTTATAATGAAGATGAAATAATTCTTATTCCTGAATGTTTAATGGAAAGAGATCTTACTTATTTACAACAAATCACTCATTAGGAAGTGATGCCATATTTCAATGGCTGAAAAAATATACTATAGGACATACGATTTAGAAGAAATTCAGAAAATATCACAAAACTTTTTTGTGTTAAATACATCTTATAGATAGAGGCACTTCACACCCTATAAAAAGAGTGTGAACCAAAGGCACAATATGAGATGAGAACTCGAAAATAGACCTTACTTTCCTTTCATGCCAAAGACACATGGAAATGACAAGTATCATCCTGCTTTTGTAGCTATGTTCAGAAGATTGGTAGAAGCCTTTTCATGTAGAACAGGGTGAGCCTCAGTAGTAGCTAGGGTGCTCCTGAAGGAAATCATCTCACAGTTTGGAAATGGGGTTGGGGGCATTTGGAGAAAAACTTTCAGGTATATTATCAGAAGCATTGAACACACATTGGAAATCACATGTATCTTTGGAGACCATAATCTAGTGGGAAGATGGAGAAAATGAAGCATACCTGAAGAAAGCAGTAGCTAACTCTGCCAAGAGACTAATATCTTGAGGCAAGGTACTCCTGGTGGCAGGTAAGTAAGGCATCCAGAATTAGGCTCATTTTGAGCTGATTTGAATAGTATATGGGAGACCATTCCTAAATGAGAGTGATACGTATACCTGCACAAAGCAAGTTCAAGAATTAGGAACTAAGAGAGGTGTTCAGTTGCTAGGGGCCACATTATGGCAAATCACCATTATGCCTCAAGGCAGCTCTCTTTTCCTACAAATTTTGCATTATATAATTTAAGCACATTGATGCTTTATTAGCTAAAGCTTTATCAAATTTACCAATTTATTAATTCTTTTAAAAGATGGAAAAATCAACATCCAACATACCAGACCAGCAATAGTTATGGGATTATTCATTGTTAAATAGTTAACATATTTTAAATTAACTAAATTCATGCATTTGTGTCATCTCAATGTCTATGAAATATAGACATTATCATTTTAGTAAAAATTTTTAAATAAGGAAATACTCATTTACTTTTCAGTTTTATCTTGCTATTTATTTTTTCCTCATTTAAAAAGATGGTACCCTTAATTCTCTATTCTCATGAAGCAGTACAAGGAAACTGATTTATATATATTGTTTTTCCTTTAGCTTGTCAGTATTCTGTTTGTTTTTTTTTTCTTGCTTGGACAGGCACCTGTAATTAAACCCAGGTCTCTGGCATGGCCAGTGAGAACTCTGCTTGCTGAGCCACCGTGGCCTGCCCTAGCATTCCCTTTTGGCACTGTAGTAGAGCACTAACAAGTATAATTATAATTAATGAATCATTATTTAATACTTTCTAACTTTCTGATATATTATAATGTAGCCAGAAGCCAATAATTCTAACTATTGTAACTCACGGAATTATAACCCTGATGCCTTGTAACTTTAATGCTTATGCCATGATTTAAAACTGTATAATCTTTATCCTATGACTGGGCAGTTACAAAACAAATAATGGCTGGACCCACTGTATCACCATATCTTGTTTTGCAACCCTGAAGTTTGGATGCCTTTGCATGTAGCCCTTTGTTACTGAATATGAGTCAATCCAGAGCTGACACCTCAATAACTAATTTAATTCCCAACATGCACAGTAGCCTAAACCTTAAAATTCAAGTAGAGTAAATATGAAATAAATCTGCACATGTTCATTGAGTAGACTATTTCTAATCTCCTTATCTCAAACTATCTTGTTTCTCCTAAGCCTGCATGCCTTTGTTTGAATGCTATAAAACTCTGAAAGTTTATCTAGTTCAGGGATAAGTTTAGAGGACTGCCCTCTTCTATCCACAAGGCTGGTCTTTGATGAATAAACTCTTTCTGTCTCTTCCCTCACATTCCCATTTGTTCTAGTTTGCTAGCTGCCAGAATGCGATATGCCAGAAATGGAAGAGCTTTTAAAAGGAAGAATTTATTTTTACAAGTCTATAGTTCTAAGTCCATAAAAATGTTCCAATTCAAGCAAGTCTATAAAAATGTCCAAATTAAGGCACCAACAAGAGGTTACCTTCAGTTAAGAAAAACCAGTGAAGTTCAGGGTTTCTCTCTCAACTAGAAAGGCACATGGTGAATATGGAGATGTCTGCTAGATTTCTCTCTAAACTGGCTTTTTGTTTTATGAAGTTCTCCAAGGAACATTTTCCTTCATTTCAAGATTTCTGGCTGCCTGGACTTGTGAGGGTCTCATGGCTCTGTCTTGGCTCTGTGGGTCTCTCAAAAATGTTTCCTCATTTAAAGGTTCTAATAAACTAATCAAGAACCACCTGGAATGGGTAGAGTCACAACTTCACTAATCAAAGGTTAATACCCACAATTAGGCATGTCACATCTCCATGGAGATAATCCAATCAAGTTTACAACCTGCCATGGTGAGTAGGGATTACAGGAAACAGCTGCCTCCAGAAGATGGATCAGGATTAAACTTGGCTTTTCAAGGGAGCATAATCCTTTCAAATCAGCAAACCATCTTTCCTCCTATTTAGCTGCTTACAGAGTTAGGACTACGATATTAATCGACTTAGAGAGGACATAAAAATGTCCCTTCTATCCATCTTTGCAGCATTCTGTACTTACCAAGATTCTACACTTTCGGCAACATGTGTGGAATGTGTTTGAAAACAGCAAATACCAATTCTCTACTTGAAACCTTATAATTACTTGCTTATGTGGACTGCAATTATACACTTCAACTGCCCCTGCTCTCATTTTCATTAATCTTGTTGTCTTGCCACTTTCCATTGTTGCTCACATGAGACTTTTATCTTATATTTTAATCTATGAAATATGAATATCTCTTACCATCATTGGCATTTTAGCAATGTGTCATAGTTTTATTTGCAATGTTTGATATGTCTTACAATTGGTAGCACCTTAGATTCTGTGAAAAAGGTTTTTTGGATTTATCATACTTCCATTACAGCATTTTAGAGAATCAAATGGAAATTGGTGTTGTAGAAATACCACAGGAATTGTTAACAAAAGAACTAACTCTACTTTTGTTAATCACGTGGGTAACAAAGGGTAGCAACATGAAGCCATTGGTGTAGTATTTCAGTGAGGGGTTATTTGGATGCAAGAAAAAAAGCTAATTTGAGAATGAAAAACATGAACACAAATGAACAAAGTGTCATGTGGAAACCAAGAGAAGAAAGCAAAAATCATTCTAATGAATTACTAATACCTGAAACTGAAAAATTGCTGGAATCCAAGGAAGCTCCTTTCTCTTTCTTCCCTCTTATCACATCACTCTGACATACCACATGATTATGCTTCTTAAAATTTCAGTTTGCCTTTCTTTTTCTCCCATCCCTATCCCTGCTTTCATATTCACATGATCAAAAAAGTCTTCCCTTAAACTCTAGGTTAACTTCTGAGGCTGTGAAATGTTTGAGCATATTTAGGCTACTGTGCATGTTGGGCACTTCTGATTTGATGACATTGATTATGATGTATTTTCTTTCATATGAATTCTCTACTGCTCTTCAGAAAGAGACATGATTAGTAATTATCTATTTCTATTCAAACTATTGTCCATGCTTATACACTTTAGGACATGTAAACATCATAACATTTGTTCATATTATTAAATATTCTTTAGCAATATCAGTTTTAATGGCTATAGTGTTAGAAGGAATGTGTGTGTTGTAATTTGAATATCACATATTAAACTACCACAAGTAGTATTGTGAGAAGCACATCTGGATTGTCATCTTTGCACATATGATGATTTCTTCTGAGCAAGTTTTCTCAGCACTGGTACTCTTGACATTTTGATCAGGATCATTCTTGTTGTGGGTGTTGTCCTGTATAGCATAAGATGCTTAGTAGCAACCCTCATCCTCTACACACTAGATGACAGGAGCACACTCCACACCTCAGTGTGACAACTAAAAATGTCTCCAGACATTGTCAAATATCCCCTGGGAACCAAAATATCCCTCCATTGAGAATAACCTCCTCAGAATAAATTATTTGACAATTTCTCATGCAAATATTACACACAGTTGTCTTTTAAAAAATACACGGCAGCTCTCTTTTCAGTTTGAAGTGACATGAGGATATAAAAAGACAATTTAAAAATGCAGGAAAAAATTCTCTCATGTCTTTCTGATGAAAGTTTTCAGAGTTATAATATACATGGTAATAGATAGAGTGAAATCCAATTTCATCATTAGCTACAGGAAGATCCGTCTTTGTAGCTAGAGGGTGATCAGAGATATTGAAAGAAAGAAAACACAGCTCTCAAACTTCTCATCTCTTGACAATATAAGACTTTGTGATTTCAATTTCTGTAACCACATTTACAGATTTTGAAGCCCCCATCATTTTCCTTTTCTCAGCAGTAATTTAGGACTAATTAATTGTTTCAATTTTGGAATCAGGTAGAACAGAGTTGTGATATTATTTTGTGCCATTTTCTAACTAGCTGTGGGATCTTGCCTACTTCACTCTTCATTTTCTGCACCTGCAAAAGGGGAATAATGCAATATACCAAGAAGAGTTATTGGGATGCTTCAATATAAAATATATTAAGGCTCTTAACAGTTCTGGCACATACTAAACACTCACTAAATGCTAGCTGCTCCTCTTCCCCCACATTGAAAGTAGAATATTTAGTATTCTCTACCACCTAATTCTGTACTGCTAGTTCATCTAAGGAGCCATGTCAGCATCAGTGGTAGTTGTTCTCAAAATTTTCATTGGTTGAATAACTCCAGGTATGAGTTTTCCCCCAGAATCACAAGCAGCTCACATTTTGACATATCCTTCTAGTTCCTTTATGTGTATATATACAACTGAACATACATTTTATGTGGTTGAGATCACACAGAATATATCCTGCTATTTTATGAATATTTATCAATTCAAAGTCTCAAGATGTGAGTATTGTGATAACCAATGATACATGACACCAACTCAATAAGGGAAAAAAGGCATTCCTGCCTTTCTTGAAAGCAAAAATTTCATAAAAGACAAAAATAGCATCAGGCCTCTACAGATATTGGCAGAGTTGAAAATACTGCATTTCCTTAATGCTCAATATAAAATGAGACATAAAGCAACAGTACAGTAAGAATAATGCATCTAAGAGAATTCATTATCAGATCTATACTAAAAAATCAGCAAGAAGGTATTTTTCCATTAAATTATAAAACAATGTTTTCCTATGGTACAGCCACATACAATACACACACAATGGTTACATCAAAATGGAAATGGGAACATATCTGTGTACATCCCCCTCCCTGTACTTCCTTCTGACCTTCTGCAACGAACTTCATAAACAAGTCCTGATGTATACTGCTCATAGATGATTTAACAATTCCATTTGAAAGATGCTGATTTTCTATTAACTTAACAAAAAGTATTTATAAATGTGTTAATTCATGAGCTGTACTTTTTATCATATATTGTCACTTCAAGATATTAAAAAAGTTTAGATGTGTGAAATAATGACCCTTATCTTCAATAAACACAGGTATTTTACAAAAAAATGTGCATAGAACTAGGGTTATAATAAAAAACTGCCTTCTAGATATAAGGATAATAGCAAAGAGTCCTTCCCTTTACCCTTCCTCTTCTTCCTCTTCTACCAATTCAATGACTAAGGACAGAAATATGTCTAGCTTCTTCTAGGTGGATTAGAAAAGGTCACTTCCAGAAGGGAGGCCTTTCTCTAAACTAATACAAGGACATTTATATAGCAATTATTTGATGACCTCTATTTATAACAATTTTAAATATTAAATCTTGTCCCTTAAAGCATAGTAATAACTAAAATGCCTATATAGAACAATGGTCAGACAATCTGAACTTGTCTAACAATTCACAGGTGAAGAGCTCTGCATTCTCCACTTCCTTCCCTGCACCCACCACCACCCTGTTAGCACACCACTCTGAGACATCTAGTTTAACAATGCCATTTCCCAAATACAGTCATCTCTATGGATTAACTAAAACAGATATTTAAAGTGTTATTTTACACTACTTTTTGTCAGGTTTCAGAAAAGAAACTTGACATACAAAATGAATTCTGTGGTATAGGGACTCCTTTAGTTTCTCTCCCTCAGCAGGTCCTCCAACAGGATCTGATGTGCTGGCAAGATAGATGAGTACTAATGTGCCAACATCCCAACCACCAGAGGCCAAACCAGATAACCAAGAGCATGAAGTCATGAACTGCATTGGCCTGATATAGCCCAGTGATGTCTGCTGCCACATGTCAGCATCCACCCCTCTTGGCACATTTTTTCCTTTAAAATCACAAGCTATCAGAAGGAGAGTTAGAGCCATTTTTCCTTTCACTAGTAGGTTTCACTGGCACCCACCTGCCTGCTCTCCCCTTCCTCTCACTCATTTGCTTTCTCATTCTGTAGCAATAAATCCATTAAGCTTTAACTGGCTGTCTCATGTGGAATCCTTTAAGGACCCCTTTTAACATGTATTTTATACTTCAAAGCAACTAGAAAGACTAGAGGTTTTAATTAAGGACTTAAGTTTTTTCATGATACCTATGGTGGCATTGAATAAACCATACACAAGTAACAAAAGATATCTGAAAACGTTTTCCCAGTAGGAACATTCTGATCTAGAACCCTTCTCATCTCTATCAATCCAGTGACTGCATCTTTAATGCTTAGAGGGTATTTGCTTCCACAAGTAAATTTCATCATTTTGAAGAGTCTTCCCTATAACTATTCAAATTTACAAAATGGATTTGTTTGCTAACTCTACTTCTCCCATACATTGCAAATTCTTTGATATCTAAATAAACTATATTATATAAACTGAGGACTTGTTTGTTCATTATATACAAGTAAAGTAAAACAAAGTGTACAGAACACATAGGATGATGGTCTATCTCGGTCAACTACAGACTTACTGACATAGAGCCCTTGGATCTTCCTTCTTCCTCCTCCCTGAAGCAAACATAATGTACACACAAAATGGGTACTGCTCTGGCCATGGTTTGACCATTCCATTTCCAAAAGACATTTCATAGGAATTTTAACAAAACAATACCTGTGGAATGTGTTATTTTACTTCCTTCTATTTTGACCATGCTTATTGAACTTCCAAACATCTAGAAACACTATCTATTTCAAACAAGGGCTTAAATTTGCCCACCATATATTCCTAGTGTTGAATAAACTACATACAAACATACATGTGACAAGGGTTGTTCCTTAAAGTGTCTCCTAAATAAGATTCTGAAAGACAAGATACTTTAAGTGGCAATGTACTTGTCCTATATACACAATATTTTAAAATAAAACTGCACATGCAAAAAAATGGTCATAATATGAGATATCTCCTAAACATAACCATCTTAGCCTTGAAACATCTTTAACTTCTAGAGGATTACATGCTGTAAATTAAGATATATTTGGTTATTAAATACACAGCAATGTAAAATTAAATGCACAAATATAGAGATAGTGGTTAATCTTGCCTCATCATAAACACACTGGCATAGAGACTTTTGAACTTCTTTCTCCTTCCACCCCCAAAACAGTGCACAAAATGTGTACTACTCAGAGAGGTTGTTGGTCTATTCCAATAAAACACAATATTTCATATGCATTTTAACAAAAAGATATTTACAAAAATTGTTCTTTTACTATGTCTATTTTTAGCAAATGTCAACCACTTCATAATATCTAGGAAGAGAAGAGAATTCAAAAAAGTACTTAGCATTGTCAAATATATATAAAGTACTAGGGAATAAAATGCACACAAAAACTATGGTTATAATATGAAAATATCTACTACATATGACCAGCCTGGCCTTCAGCCTTCTGCTCCATGTCCTCTAACTCACATAAACAAATGTGGATGTGTGTCCTCTCCATGTCACTTCCAGAGGCAGGGCAAATTCTATTTCAAAGTCATTTATAGAAAACTCTAATTTTCTATGCCTTCTATAAATTTATTATTTTTAACAAATGAGCATTTAAATGCGTGATTTTCTCACTCTATTTCATCAACTCTGGCAATCTCTTTACATCTAGTAAGCCTAGTTTACTTTTAAAAGGTTGGGGGAAAGGTAAGAGCAGCTTTTTCATATTCTATAGACAGACCCAAAGAGTGGGTGGGCATTTCTTACTGAACAAATGTGACACACTATTCCTTTTTCAATTATTGAGCAAGGTCTCACCACCCTTTGGCCGGCTAACCTTTCCAGCCCTGGACTCCCAGGGCTCATCACACCTTCCAGGCCCATTCAGGCTACTTCTGCTGCTGTTACAATGAGATGGCATCTGGTCCATTGGGAACACAGTCCCAGAGCAGCAGGGCCCCATGGCCTCAGGGGATGGTGGCGCTTGAGTCCTGACAGACTCACCCTTTGCCCTCGAGTTCCCTCACATCCCTCCCTGACACTGGGGAAGTCGCCATTCTGCCCTCCCCATCTCTGGGTCATCAGGCAGCATTGAGCAGGGAAATCCAGCCGTGAGGGATCTAGGTGCAGCAGGGAGCCAGCTCCATGGCCAGCAGGACCCCAGGCTTCCACTACTGCCTGAGGGCCTTGCTCCAGTCTGTGGGCAGTCCCAAGAGAACTCGAGTCTCCACAGGGCAGGACACAGACCTTTCCAGCCCCCGGCTCACCCCTAACCCCAGGCGGAGGGCAGGGAGAACATAAGCTGCATCTGCTTTTCAAACTGCACTCTCTCAAGGTTTCAAGGGTATAATTTTGTAATTATGGGTAATATACCATGATAATTACTGATTGAGTTATTGGGAACAGTATCCCATTGGATGTAGGAAAAAATATCTGTAGCTTTATTTTCTAAGCATTTTAAATCTCATCCATTTTAGTTGCTATTTTTGTGCTTTGTAATGTACATAATATAATAGCATGATGGTATGATGTATGTAATTTATAAACAAACAAAAATAGATTGGGGATGCTTTCTCAATTTTGTTTTCTTTTTTACTGTTGAGTGTGCTTGAGTGGGGTATTGTGCCAGTCTGAATCTGTGGTGGACCCCAGAAAAGCCATGCCTTTTGATCCTCATTCAATATTGCTGGGTGGGAGCATTTTGATTTTTTCCATGAAGATATGACCCACCCAGTTGTTGGTGGTGACTTTTGATTAGATGATTTCCATGGAGGTGTGTCTCCACCCACTGAAGGTGGAGTTGCTTACTGGAATCCTTTAAAAGAGGAAGCATTTTGGAGCGAGTCCCTTTTTGGTAGAGCCACGTGAAAGCCAGCAGACACCGCCATGTTTGCCATGTGCCCTTCCAGCTGAGAGAGAAATGTTGAACATCGTTGGCCTTCCTGAACCAAGATATCTTTCCCCAGATGCCTTAAATTGGACATTTCTATAGACTTGTTTTAATTGGGACATTTTCTTGGCCTTAGATATGTAAACTATTAACTCATTAAATTCCTCTTGTTAAAAGCTGCTCTGTTTCTGGTATATTGTATTCCATCAGCTAGCAAACTAGAACAGCTATCAATATATTTGGTAGGCCACTGTCTCTAAAATATGAGAGGTAGCATTTTAGTGTTTTTGTGAGTAGGGATGTTGAAAAGACTCCTAAATCTCACTACTTGTCAGAACCCCCAAGGCTCATTGTGTTGCATTGCAACAACATTATGAATGCACTTTAATCATTCTTGTGGTTTTCACTAACAGCAGAGGCACATTTTAAGTGTTTCTGCCTCAATATTTCTTTCAAGATTGATTGAAGAAGTGAGCAAGGAAAGCATTTCCCTGCATCACTGATATTACCTAGGAAAACTATATTTCCCTCTGTTTTGAAATGGAAAAAATATATTAAAATCCAACTTTCTCTTTTGAAATATCTAAGCTAGGTATTAGGAGAAGTCAGTGGCCAAATTAACACTTTTCTTTGGTTCTTTCTTCCATCCTTCCTTTACATAAGAATATCCAGAAAATAAAAGTGTCACAAGCATGTAAACTAGTACCAGGTTTCAGGAACTGGTGGAAGGGGGTGTGTTGTGTGTGTGTGTGTGTTTGTGTGTGTGTGCATGCTCCTGTTTATGTAGTGGGACCAATGTTCAGGGTTCCTGGTGTGTGGCAAGCTCTTCACACTGGAAATTTAACATCCATTTTCACCTCATGTAAGAAGGATAAGGGAAAAAAAAGAATTTCTTACTCCTGTCATTGTAAATATTTTTAACAAGGAATGAAAGAATAAGATGAAATGTTAAGGTCATGTTCTGCTACACATTGACCTCACCCCCAGTTTAGAGTCCCACTCTTCAGGCTATTTTTGTGAGTACTTCCAGAAATTTCTATGCATATACAAGGATTTGTATATGTATATGTACATATATATCCCTTTATAAAAACAGATGGTGGGTGGTGCAATGGTGGCTGAATGGCAGAATTCTCACCTGTCATGCTGTAGACTCAGGTTAGATTCCTGGAAACTGTCCATGCCAAAAAAACCCCACAAAAAACAGATGGTAATTATGTTATAGATACTGTAATATCAAGCCTACTTTTCATCACTTTGCAATGTCATTTGAATATTTTTAATATAATGAAATACACATTTGTTTCATTTTCTTTAGATTCTTTAGATATTCCATTGTATAGATACACTATAATTTATTTAGCTGTTTCCTTATTCAACATTGTAATATCCTTATGCATTAATCTTTGTACACTTATAGGGAACACATTTATAGAAATGGCTGATTCAAATGTACACATATTTAAATAGATGGTGTCATGGTCAGGTTCATGTATCAACTTGGCCAAGTTGTGGTACCTGTTTGGTTGGGCAAGTGCTGGCCTGTCTGTTGCAAGGAGGACGTTTCATAGAATTAGATCATTATCACGTCAGCTGCATCCACAGCTGATTCCATTTGTAATCAGCCAAGGGATGTGTCTTCTGCAAGGAGTGATGCTCAATCTAATCACTGGACGACTTTTAAGGAGGATTCAGAAAAGACAGGCTCTCTTTCTGCTTCAGCTGGCAAGCCTCTCCTGTGGAGTTCATCCAGACCCTCCATCAGAATTGTCAACTTCACAGCCTGCCCTGCAGATTTTGGACTCTGTTTCCCATGGTCACGTGAAACACTTTTATAAATTTTATATTTGTGAGAGTTTCCTTTTGATTCTGTTTCTCTAGAGAACCCTAGCTAATACAGATGGTAAGCTAAAAAGAGTGCATCAATTTATCTTCCCACTAGTGAGAAATTTTCCCATTTGTTTCAAATCATCATATTGTTTATGGGGAACATGGCATTTGAGTTTTCTCTTAATTTGTTTTTCTTTAATAACAAATGACATTGATCATCTCTTCTACATTCTATTGGCTGTGGGCAGCTTTTGGAAGGAGAATTTTTTTAAAAACATTACTTTGGGTAACACTCTTTCCATTGTGTTGATTGCATCCCTAACTCTTACTATACTTTGGGTCACCAAAGAAATGGAGACAGAGGGGAATATGGATTTGAATGAACTTTGGCTGCTCCATCAAGAAGTCTGTCCACTGAGAAAACTTGGAAAGTTTGACTTGTATGACTTGCCACCCAAACCCAGCAAAGGTAATGGAATAATTACATTGCCCAGCCATTCAGCAGTGTTAAGATTTAGTCAGGTGTGGTAAGATCAAAAGTGCCCAATTTTTTCCCTGGATTTTGCTTTGGGAAGGTGAGTTACTGGTTAGAAATTACATGACAATGTAGTAAGGAGTTTAAGGACTTGATTGCCATAGTACAGAGGCATAGAGTAAAATTATTTAACATTCTGTCCTCAGGTAACAATACCTACATTACTAAGTTTAAGTAGGCATCAAAATCTGTGGGCATATACTACTCTCCAGTATATTAACTGTCCTTCATGTTGTTTTACTATTTTCTAAGGCTTTACTCTGAATTGTGCAGTAAAAATCTGGTGGCTAGAGATAAACCAACATTGCATCTTTGAGAAGTTCATGAAAAAAATGGAGCTGATCAGCATATTAATTATTATATGCAACATGTTTAATTTAGGTTTATCTATATAGTGCTATCTAGATTGGACCATTTGCAATTATTACGAATTTAAAATATATTAGTATATATTTTTATGCCATTCAAATGGTCTAACTAATTTGCATTCTGAGAACTTTTTTTATTTTACTCTTTAATCAGATTCCACTCTTAAATTCATTGAATGGTCGCTATAGACAAAAAACAAAAGTTTTCTACTGCCACAGCCTTTCAGATAACGATGAAGAATCCGCATTTCTTCTAATTTTATTGTCAGCCAGTTTATCTTAGAGTCTCCTATATTCTTTTCTTCTTTCAAAGACATTTTCAAGTTTAATGTTAATTTTTTTTAAAGCCAGATATTTTCTGGGGATAAAAATCTAAAATCCTGCACACTGAAAAATAATTACAAATAATTTCTTTAAAAAGTCATATACCAAAATATTTATCATGTCTATCTAAACGATGCAGCTATATATTTTCTGGTTGCATTACTGTGGAATTGCTAATAATCCCTACTATTCAAAAGCATTGAAATAAACTTATTTAAAAATAATGCTATTTACTAAAAAATATGGAAAGATAATGCACATATTTCTGTATGTTGACTTAAAATTGATTAGGCATATTTTGTGGAAATTTGAATGTTTTAAAGATTAATCTTAACAGGGAAGTCTTTCCCTGTGTAAATATGTTGTAAATCCACACTGTATAGTACTGAAGCTTTTCCTGATAATTTGCTATTTTGAGATCTATAGATCTGACTTGAAGTTTACTCATTTGAAGATTTCTTAACATTTGTTATAATTTTTACTGACCAAAAAATCATGTTTATTTATATTCTTCTTAAGGTTCACACTCTGGTCAAATGGAATCATCTACTTTATGAAAGAAAGCTACAAGAATAAATCACATCTAATTGTGGTAAAGAATAACTTTTACTGGCCAGTTAGAAAATAGCAAAGACACAATTATTTTCTGTGTCTGTGTAATCACTTATGGATTAGTAGTATTATTTTGGGCAAGAAAATATTTTAGATGCATTAAATTGTTCCTTACTGAATGCCAGAAGAGAGTGGAATGATCTCTAATTCCTGCCAGAAAGAGACTTTGGCACTGAGAAGAATAATTTCTATGACCAATTAATTTATTCAACCAGCATTACCTGAAGCTATGTTCTTCTTATACACTCTGCTAGGCACAGAGTTTCAGTGGGCAATGTTAGAAGTAAAAATGATCAATAAAGCACACTGCCTTAAAAATTTTACTAAGCTTGAGGATGGGGAGGTATGGTGGGCCAATCATGTAAGCCACACATGATAATACAAAGTAAAATGAGAAGTAGACATTAAAGGTAAAAATAGCATAGTGATAGCTGCTAATATTAGATTGTTGTTTACTGATCACCTGTTTTAGCAAAGGGCTTGACTCCCCATCATCTCCCCATAACCATCTTCTTCTCCTTCTGCATCGCATAGTTATTGTGTAGTTTATAGAGTCCCTGATATTTTCCAGTAAATCCCTCCCCTATGCTACAGTGACTGGTCCATCTCAACATGCCTGAAGTGATTAGCACATTGAATTTCTCTGCCCCAGACACTGGTTCAGGAATGGGCTTGTTATTCACATCTGGGCAAGTGGACAGGAGAAGAGGTTTCCTGAGGGTTTATGGGAAGATTTTTCCTTATACTTCTTTAAATGATCATTTTGTTCAATATTTTGTCTTGGATGAGGAAGAATATAGCTCTAATGTCAGCTCCTTGGAACCATGAGAAAAGGCTGATTCTGACAACCTCAGAAGACAGCACTACAAGAGAAGTAAGCCAGGTCTTTAATCCTATGGCTGAGCCAATGCATCAAACCAAGTCTGAAGCCTGTGTTTCCTCTGGACTTCATGATATGTAAGTCAATAAAATAGTTTTGCATTTCATGCCAGTCTGAATTGGGCTTTCTCTTGACTTCAACTCATATAAGTTACACCCAGGTGTTATCTTTTTTAATATTTATAAGAAACCCAACTAATAGGTGATATTATTTTCACCATTTTATGCTTGAGGAAATTGAGGCTTAGAACTGTTAAGTAATTTGTCCCTAATCAGAGTAACTGCAAGTGGTAAAATGAGGATGATAGTAGTTTAACACCAGGGTCCACACTCCAAAACACTACATCCTACCATTTCACATGCTTTGAGTAAACTTAAAGAAATGCCATGGTGGAAGCGTTTCATCTGGCTTATAAAGTAGAGCATAAATTTACAAAGAATGGAACTGGTGCCTCTGGAGTAGAGGAGATAAAGTAGCTGAAGCCAGGTTTAGGCTATGTTTAGTCGCTCAGGGGGATGACAGGGAGCATGACCAATAGGAAAGCTGCAGGGTTTCCCAGATGTTAGAATATGAAGAGTGATATCAGAAGAGAATGGTATAATAAGGTGGAAGAGTTAAAATGAGGAAGGAATTGCTGAAAGGAAATAGTGAATTGGAAGAAGCAGAAAAATTGAATCTAAAACTGACCTACTAGTAGTTTATTTGATATAGTGATAATGGAATGAGCAATTGGTTGCACAAAAAAATCATATCACCATTATCAGTTTGCACTTATGAGTTCAGTATTATCATTAATTATCAGGGAAATTCCAGGTTTCAATTTAGCAGATAATGTAAAGGAAGTGCTGCAAAAAAGATTTGTTGAGAATGTGTGTTTAAGGGTTCAAATCACCCAGTGAGAGGTTAGCAGGCTTATCCATGGGTGAGAATAATGCTGTGGGATAAATCACAAGTGTGAGAAGGGTAGTGAACTGGAAGTCTGAACATTTTGGTCATTGTATCCAAATAAGAAGGACAAAGAACTGCAGGAAGTGAAGAGACCATCACCAGCTTGTACCACATCGAAGATTTCACTTACAAATGTGGACTCTTTCATAGTTCTGATTCCCAGTGCATCACATTCTGCTGGCATTAGGGAGCTGAGTTGCCTATGGTAACCTGATACACCTGAAACAATTTTAACTTTCACAAATAGATGGAGGGTGCAGTCCTTTAAAAATAACATCAGTAGCAGCAGCCACAACAGCAGCAACCATAGTAATGTGTAATTCCAGCCTCTGGAGAAAAAAGAGCTGGTCTCTCTGGATGTCTAAGCTATTTAATGTACAATTTACCTTAGTTTCATTGTATTCTACTGTCAGGATCCAGAATGCAGAAAAGACTACTCTTCTTATGAGTATGGAAATTTTAATAAGCCAGTGATCCTCATAGGCATGCATGTGTCCTGGGAACTGAAAATTATCAAATATTTTGGGGATACAAATGGTTACAGAAAAGCTTTAACTTAAAAGAGTGGGCCATATAACAATAATAATAACCCTTTCTCTTGCAAGATGTAAAATTTTCTAACTGGCAGTGGGCCAAAACCCTCCATAGCTATAATGGATATCAGATATCATAATAATGAAACATCTTCTAATTGAATGTTTTCCAGTATATTAGTCATTGTACTTTGCATTGCATTATTTCATTTCATTTTTTTCAGGAGCACTTGACCTAGGTACTATTATTTCTCCCATTTTAGTGAAGGAATCAAACCTAGAGAGGTTAAGGATTTTAATGCTCATGTAATTCATGTGTTCTACACTCTCATTTTGAAAGTATGGGTTGATTAAGTATCTTTTGAGGTTGAAAGTATATATCAACTTATTAAACATTATTTTGGGCATTAAATGTAAAAAGCTAAAAAGTCCATCTTGCATAACTGCAATTAGTTTTCAAATTTTTCTCAATTTAATCAATCTGCTGAGAAATCCTTTTCTTGTTGCACAGGCTCTTAATAAGGCAGACCCTAGAGACTGGCTTAACTTCTCTGTAAGATGCTTATTGAAGAAGCCATAGAAAACTTTGTCTTATTAAAGAATAATAAAGTGAGATTTGGTGAAAAGGTCTTATGGTAGTTGCTGATATATAATACAGCTTAATGCTTGTTAGTATTTTTCAGCTCTCTGTATAATCCTTTCTATGTATAATGTGTCAGCAGGCGAGTAAAGGACAAAGACAGCATGTATAGGAAGAACAAATAATTTTTTAATTTAACTTCAACTAAAAAAAGTAATTAATTAAAATAAATTTTATCAAGTGTCCTGCATTTAATATAGAAGCATTATTTAAAGTAATAAAGGTTTGATTAGCTTCTCTCTAAAGAGAATTTTCTGTAGGCAAAACACAGAATGCCTCTTGGCCTTTGTTCATGTTACCTTTGCAGTCTGTTGATGGTCACTAATTATTCTCCTTAATGGAAAAATTCTATAGGCTGTGAGGGTTAGATAAGGTCAAGTTTCAGGAAGCTTCTGAAAAATGACATCACAAAAGGATTTTTGGTAAGAGAGTATGGTAATATCTTCTTATTACCACAACCCTATAATTGGTTATAATGCAAATGATGATTATTTGACAAGTGAGGAACTTGAATATTAGTGGAGTTAAGCGACTTGACCAAGAGCTATGTGTAGACATGGGATCAAAATCCAGTACAGCCTAAAAGACTCTGGATAAGTATGCAATATTGTGCCCTTTTCTTTACAATGCATTAAATAAGATGTAGTACATTTACTTCACCTTTTCAAAATGTTTGTTAGACTCTTCTAAGTTATAATTAAGCTGTTAGGTTTATAGAAATTTACCAATTTGAGAAAAAGTATAGGTGCCAACAATTGAACACTTAAAATGCGTCTTTTACTTAAGTAAGGATCTCAGCAGGAAAGATAGCACACTTAGATTGTGTAATTTGAAATGAGTTTAATAAAAGGACTGCTAAAGTTTATTGGCAGAGTTAGAAGAACCATAGTGGGACATGGAATACATTAGAGCTTTAGAAGATTAGAGAATTACCATGCCTGGGCCTGAAGCATTGTGGAGGATGAGGTCACTACTGTGGAGAGAAAGAACGTAAGAGAACAAGAATTATAACTGGATGTGGATGCAGCCAGGCAGCAGCAATTCTTTGAGAAAGAAAGGGAATGGGAATTTCACTCTCCTACCTCTTGGGATTCTAATGTGGCTACTAATTGGAAGCCAGAAAGGCAAAGGAGCACAGTGATACAGTTAATACAGGTCAGCTTCTGAAAACAAAGAGCAGGGTTGAGAAGGAAAAGACAGTGGACCCTGTGGGGACAAAATGAAGATAAAAAATTGACCTAGTTTCCACTTTATCTTGTAACTAACCACCTTATGTAAAGCATCTCTTCTTGCTCACATTTTCCCCAGGACACTACTCTGTACTACATCATGATTTATCTATTCCATAACTCATACCAACATTGGAGATTATCTCCTTATTTGTGTATTTTGTAATTGTATGTGTCCCTTCACTATAATATAAATTTCTAAGGGCAGGGACTTCTTTTGTTGTTGTGCTTATCTGCTTTTCCTTTAGGTAGATGGAAAGATTGTACTTCCTTGCCTTAAGTTGGGTGAGGTTATATGGCTTGTTTCACCCAATAAGTTGGTTTCACACAACAAGTTTTACAAGAAGCAACTGAATCATTTCTGGGTAGAAAAATATTCATCATTGTTAAAACACCTTCTAGCATTTTTTCCCATTATGTTCATGATCAACAAAATTCATAATTGTTGCTGTCCATAGGGTGTAAGCTGTCTCCACTATACAAGGGTTAGTAGTGTTTGATCTATGGATACAAGATTCTGTGAAGCATTACATAAGACTGAGGGATCCACTTTACAGCAAAGAACTTCTCCCTGTGACCGTATTGGGATCCAATATTCTGTCCTATATCATACCACCCAGAATAACTTACCTGCCAGATTGATGTAGAAGATGTTCATGAAAGAACAGTTTTTGAAACACATAGGACACCATGTACACCTTAATCAGTGACCATTATGTGGATTGTATCCCCAAAAGTAGAATACATAGTCTGTGAAACAAAGAGTTTTGTAGGAATTGACTAGCTTCCCATAACTCCCAGTGAACACTCTTATGGAATTTGTGTTTCTCTTCCACAACTGTGGGAACCAGAAGCTTCACCTCTCAGAGAGATAATTCTTCTTTCAGAAGAATTCTAAGTTATAGTTATGGCCATTCTTTTGAGGTTCTTGTGTAAAGAAACCAGAAGTCCAGGGAAAGGAGACACAATTCTTGCAGGAATAATTGATAGTCATCATCAGGAGAAAATAAAACTGCTGCTATACAATGAACCATCCAGTTGATCCACTGGGGTGTTCAGGCATTCCCCAGTCCAATTTTGAATTTAAGTTAATAATTACAATAACTACTCCTTTAGAAAGGCATAGTGACTATAGATTTATACTTAGAGCTTACATTGGCAGAGGTGCTAACTGAACTAAGAAAGAAGAACATGGGTGTCAATTGAGACCCTGAAAGCAGCTGCAAGAGTGCAGGAGCTGTTGTTTAGCCAATTAATTTTCCCTTGCAAATTTTTTTAGGAAGAAAGACCAACCAGAATCCTGGAAGAAGTTTTCCCAGTTGAGAAGAACTTATTTACTAAAAGTGGATCCCAGCATGTGGGGTAGACTCATTAATCTTTTGGCGTGACATCCAGATGTCCTGCCTTATTATCAAGGCACTTTTCAGAATTCAAGACAACTCTGAAGACCATACTAGCTCCAGAGCTTCCTATGGGATTGGATGAGACATCAGCTGGTTTCTAATCAGATTTCAGCTTTTGTTTCCTTCACTACTTGAGTTGTTATGAAAAAAAGGAATATACAGCTTTTATATTGTATCCGAACCTAGAAGGCTGTGGTTTGAAACTTCTGACAATCATTTTACCCCCTGAAATGGAAACCATGATTGAGGAGGACAGAAAAAATATGCAGAGAGTCTGGTTCCTACAGTCATTATTTGAGCCACCAGATCAACTCACCTGAAGTAAATATATTCTTGAATTTTCAATTGTATTATTCCCATACATCTACCTTTAAAAATAAGCCATTTTTGTATTGAATTATGTGAAAGCCTCATGGCTGATACAGTATCTTACTGACAACTGTCATGGAAATGAAAATTAAATTGTTAAAAGTGTTTTGGAGGAGGGAACGACTACATTAGAGAACACAGACCTGAAAAGAATAAGGACCCATTTCTAACATTTCTATGAGTTCTAAAGAATATTTAGGCTAATATTTTTCCTTTTCTTATTCTGTTCTTGTTACCATGATAACTGCTGTAATTGTGTCAGCATCGTACAAAAACATTCTGCTATTAACTGTGGAGAAAACAGGGACACTTTCCTATGTGTTCTCTGATTATTAGATATGATATTTGCAAAACTGGAATCTTCTTCAGAATGGAGAAAGATGCCTTATTTCTTACAGAATGGCATCTGGCTAGGGAAAGTCTATTTTTATCACTCTGAATATCCATTCTGTAATCTATACAATGGGAAAAGTTCCTAATGCCTAATGCAAAATTTATAAGGATGAAATGAAATGATGTACAGGTAGATGCTTTGTTAACTATAATTCCCTGAATAATTTTCCATGGCTATTATTGGTGGGAATACAGCAAGAAATAAATAAGTGATAAATAAGGTATACAACCCACGATTTGTTAATTTGTTTATAGTAAACCAGAATGTAACACAACATTGATATGGATATGTATATTTGCAGTTGGATGGAAAAGAATCTTATTTCTTAGATATTAATTCCTCAGCACCTAAGAGCAAACATCTAAACTTGCTTTCTGGGTCTCCTCTTCACTTTTCTTACAGCCTCTTGAACATGCTGTTTTAAGCAAATACTGTATTTATTTCAGAATATTGAAATGATTTGGGTATGCTTCAATTACTTCCACTAAACTGAGGACTATTTGAGGGCTGAGATCATGTCTGTTTTAATTTTCTCCAAATCCCAAGCAACTCATAGTAATTAGTATTAAATTAACATTTGTTGAATTAAATTGAGACTATTCATTTCTTGGTCCTTATACTTCTCCTAACATATTTATTGCTCCTTTTATCTTTGAAAGTTAGCACTGATTTTCCACCTGATTAAATTACACTTCTGGAAGGAGTCTTGATTATTAGATCAAATTTCTTCTAGAGCCGTGTCTGTACAAAATCAAGAGATATTCATCAGATCTATTAGTAATGATTCAAAATATTTTAACAGGAAATTAATGTGTATTTGAAGGAAAATTCAAATAATGGAAAAGTGTAGAGTATAGCCCCCTTTTAATTACCTTCTCTTAAGCATTCCTTTTTTCCATAAATAACCACCATTATCTACTTATTATATATCTTTCTACATATTTTACATATTTTTCTTTGTATTTGCAATCATGTGTGTATGCATGTGTGTACAAAGCACCATATCCACACAGAAAAATTTTATGTAAGTAATACCAGACTTTGAAGATTGTTCTGAGACTTGTTTCTTTCCTCAAATTAGCAGGATATATAGTACTACTTCCTACATCAGTACATAGAAATCATTTCATGCTTTAAAATGCTTGCACTGCATCCATTGCACAGCATATTATCAAAATTCATTTACTCATTTCCCCACTAACAAACTTTTTTCTCAGTTGGTTCTTATTATGAGATAGAAAACAATAACATTCCTGAACATGTTACTTAGAATGTAGGAACCAGGGTTAATGGAAAACCTGCGGAATTTATTGGGAGCAACTGGTTTCGGAGTGGCATCGGCAATAAACTGTGGAGACTGCTATCTGTTTAATTGGAGGACAGCCTGAGAGGGAGAGAATGTATTTTCTTAAGCCTCAAGGTCTTGTTAGCTATCTCTTCTATGTAGGGAGTAATATACTGATAAGTAGGCACTCTGTTTTTTCACGAAATGTATGCATGCTTTTAGTCACCTAAACCCTGCAGTATATAGCAGGAACTAGTTAAGAATAAAGTTGTCTGTTGTCTGTTATGGCTAAGCTTCAGATCTCCTAAACCCGTTGGTCTCTTTCTTCCTTTCTGGCTTTCTTTCTTTCTTTCTCATCATTCCTTAATATCATTTGAGCTCCGTTTCATAGGAACATTAGAATATGCCAAAATTCTGTAGCATAGATTCAATGAAGTGCCATTACTGAGTTAAAGGATGTGTTTTTTGAGATGATCATGAAATCTTTATTCTGTACTGTATTAATACAGCATATTACATTTAATAGATCTTCAGATTTTAAATGTACCTTGCATTTCTGTAATAAAGCCCACTGGCTTTATTACTGATCCTTTATATTATTTTAATATCAAGATGGCTTCTGCTTCTGATAGTATCCAGGACTAAAGGACTCTGAATTTTGCTCCAAATCAAGTCATTCCACCTCTGACAATAAAGCTGCTAGTTTTCATAGATTATCCTACCCTAGTAGAGCTGCTAAGCTGATGGTACTAAGTGGGGGTACTTCACAGACTTTCACTGTTATTTTCCAAGGCTTAGATTTTATGCCTGAATAAATATGTCTTTATTTCTTATACTTTTAATCCATTTTTTATTGGATTGAAATGTGGGCTTTTGCCAATTTTGTCCAGTTTTATCATTGCTTATTGAGGAGAGGATTTGCTGAGCTCATTGCTACAACATTCAGAATGGTCTTACTCACACTTGTCACTTTTTAACAATTGTTTTCAGAGCTGTAAAGATAAGTCCACAGATGTTGTGTTTATTTAAGATTTCAAAAAAGTTTCTATCATCAAACACATTTGGTTTGTTGATTGTCTAGGTATTTAAAATATCTTGCCAATTAATAGTCATGTTCTTTTTTGTTATGAAATTGTTCATAGTTACTCAAAATATCTGTATATTGTAATGGCATGACATTTAATGTTCTCTTTTTCAATTGCTAATTTAGTAACTTTACATTAGTTAGCAGAATTTTTCATTGAATTCTGGTGTTTCATTTTCCCTCTAAAGTACATCAGTCTGACTCTTGTCAGCAGCCTTGTACTTTCTTTGTGTAACATGAAGGTTATTAATTACAAGTTCTCTGAGACTTTTTCCCCTTTTGTTCCTCCATTCACTTCTTTGCTTTTGGATTTCCTGAGAGCCACCCATTTTAAGGACTTCCTTTCAATGAATTTCTTGACCCCAATCAGTATATTTTGTGTTCAGTGCTTCCTCTTAGTATCTCTTATTCATATGCTTCTACTCTTTGTAGTTGAAAGAACCCATATTGTTTTAAAAAGAACTTTTTTTAAAAATTCAGTTTTATTGAGGTGTATTCACACACCATACAAACCATGTGAACTATCTAACCACTGGCTCACAGTATCAACACATAATGGTGCATACAATCCCATGAAGATTTTAGAAGATTTCATTACTTCAGAAAATAAATTAAAATTTAATAAACTAAATCTTCCCATCCCCTTTTTTCTCCCGTATTATTGACCCATAGTAATGGTGTAGTACATTTGTTAATGTTGCTGACAGAGTAGTAAAATGTTACTCTTAACTGTAGTTCATAATAATATTATTGTTAAACATTCATAGTTTGCAATGGGTATATTTTTCCCCATATAACTATTATTAACTCCTTGTAATAGTGTCATACATTTGTTCTAGTTCATGAAATGACTTTAAAATAACTTTTAAACTTTTAAAAATATTTTGCTTAAGTGGATATTGAATGGAATTTGTATATATTCAGTCTTATGGTATATGGACTCTTTCCTAATTCTCCTAACTTGTTAAATGATGCCATTGGTCTACTTTAATTTTAAGGTTACCTCCAACACTCTAGTTCTGTAATTCTATGGGTTTTAATTCCTAAATTACCAATGAATATATTTCTTAATAGATTTGATCTTATACATTAAAAACCAATTAATATATTTACAAAGTCCCCTTGGTGGAATGAAGAGAAAGGAGAAAATATCCATCTTCCCCATTTGGAGAATTTCTGATATTCTTGCAAGCGGTGAATAGAACCCAATCAATAGGCTGAGCCCTTGCTCTTGGGGTTCATTACCAGGAAACTTATTTCTGCAAAGGATAGGCTAAGCCTACTTAAAATTAGAACTAAGAGTCATCCCCAAACAACTTATTTTGTTGCTCAGATGTGACCTCTCTTTTTAAGCCAACTCACTGCCCTCCCTCCTATGTGGGTCATGACTCTAAGGGGTGTAAATCTCCCTGACAACACCAGAAAGAAAGCCCAGGTTAAGCTGGAACCCAACATCAAGAGATTGAGAAAGACTTCTTGACCAAAAGGTTGGGAGAGAAATGAGAAAAAATAAATTTTCAGTGGCTGAGAGATTTCAAACAGAGCTGAGAGGTTATCCTTGCAAGTTATTCTTATCCATTATATATTGTGCTGGCTTGAAAGGAAGTATGTACCCTAGAAAAGCCATGTTTTAATCAAAATCCCATTTCATAAAGGTAGAATAATCCCTATTCAATACTGTATGTTTGAAACTGTAATCAGATCATCTCCCTGAAGATGTGATGTAATCAAGAGTGGCTGTTAAACTGGATTAGGTGACAACATGTCTCCACCGATTTGGGTGGGTCTTGATAAGTTTCTGGAGTCCTATAAAAGAGGAAACATTTTGGAGAATGAAAGAGATTTAGAGATAGCAGAGAATGCTGCAGCACCATGAAGCAGAGAGTCCATGAGACAGCAACCTTTGGAGGTGAAGAAGGAAAACACTTCCCAGGGAGCTTCATGAAACTGGAAGCCAGGAAAGAAAGCTAGTAGATGACACTGTGTTTACCGTATGCCCTTCCAACCAAGAGAGAAGCCCTGACTGTGTTCACCATGTGCCTTCTTGGATGTGAGAGAAACCCTGAACTTCATTAACTTCATTAACCAAGGTATCTTTCCCTGGATGGATGCCTTTATGCCTTTGATTGAACATTCCTATAAACTTGTTTTAATTGGGACATTTTCTCAGCCTTAGAATTGTAAACTAGCAACTCATTAAATTTCCCCTTTTTAAAAGCCATTCTATTTCTGGTATATTGCATTCCAGCAGCTAGCAAACTAGAACATATGTGTATATCTATATCTATGTCTATATCTATATCTATATCTATATCTATATCTATATCTATATATCTTTTAACAGTTCATGGTATATTGGAGTGGCTAGAGGGAAGTACATGAAACTGTTGAGCTGTGTTCCACTAGCCTAGATTCTTGAAGATGATTGTATAAAGATATAACATTTACAACGTTACTGAGTGATTGTGTAAACTTTGTGTCTGATGCTCCTTATATCCAGGGTATGGAAAGATGAATAAAAAACATGGATAAAAAATAAATAAATAATGGGGGCAAAGGGTAAAATAAATTGAGTAGATGCAAACACTAGTGGTCAATGAAAGGTAGGGGTAGTGTGTATGCTAATATTAGTTTTTTCTTTTTTCTTTCATTTTTTTTTTCTGTAATGGTACAAATATTCTAAAGAATGGTCATGGTGATGAATACACAACTATGTGATGATATTATGAGCCATTGATTGTACACCATGTATAGAATGTGTATGTGAAGATTTCTCAATTAAAAAATAGTACAAAAAAGGAACATAAACTATGCTTTTTCAGAGAAATTACTGTAACAGGCAGCCTCTGCTTGATGAAGCCATTTCCTCTCATAGCAGGTAGGCTCCTGTTTACTCAGGCCATTTCCCCTTTGAAAAGTCTCCCTCACCCTGGGAATGTTTAAAACTGCATGTAGGCAGGATAAGAAAAATTCCTGTAGAGACTGCTCCCTTTCTGTACATCAGACATCACCCAGCCCTTCCCTTAAAACTCTGTACAACCCCTATTTAGGGCTCAGATTTTCAGATGCTATTGGGCTGAGCCCTATGGCCATGGACAAATAAAAACTTACTTCCTGAAACTTCAGAGCCTCTAACCTGGTTTGTTCTGTTTCTGCACAATGTTCCTGGAGGTTTGCAGCCTTGTCAGTGGTTTCATGCAACATTTCTGGGGTCTCATCTGGGATCGAGAGGCTGGTGATATTTTCACTTTCCTAGCCTGCAGTGATGGTGTCACCGAGACTGGAGACCCAGTGGAATTCAGAGCTGACAAAGGGGATTTTCCCTTTCTTTCAGATTCCTGACCTCCCCGGCTAGAGCACTTATAATCACTGGAGTGACGATGAATCCGGACAGTTCTGGAATCAGATTCCTGGAACCACTGCCCATTTGACTGGTATGTGTCTGGGTGTGCCAGCTTCAACCAACTCACAAAAGGCTAGGGGAGCCTGAGTGGAAGGGGAGTACTGGTCTCCAGTTGAAGGACCAGGGGAAATGGAAGTCTTCAGGTCTGGTTTTGGGAAGGGCAGTGCAGGCAGGCTGTTGGAGTTTTGTTCATGTGATTACTGTGAATGAAAGGAAGTCCTGGGCCACAGGGGCCATGCACCAGGTCACCATTGAGTTCAGAACCTGCATTTCCTGTGACCCTGCTAAGGGCCTGGCCAGACTGAATGAAGCAACAGTTTGTTCAAAACCCTTTGTTGTTTGTGTAAGCCTTCTCCCTACTCTTTGGTGCCACTGATATGGGAAGAGAAGTCAGTAAGATGCTGTTGTGGTGCATGATGTCTAACTTTAAGAAATATTTTACTGATGATTGGGGAATAGAGCTGACCCCCAGTCAACTTAGGAAACTGTGTGAATTAGAGTGGACCACTTTTGAGGAAGATAATAAGAAATTTTCTTGTATTATGGCTCATCATTAATCTGTCTTATAAATTAAAATTTACACATTTCAGAGTAATAGGAGAACATCTGTATAGGGGTTTTAAAAGTTATCTCATTAAGGAAGTCTGTTCTGTACAACTGATGTTGCCATTGCCTGACCTTGGTAGGAAGTAGTTGAAATGTGCACTCTAGCTGGGAGGTTGTACATAATCCTCCTGGAAGTTGTACATTAATAAAAATATCTAGGTCCCAGGAAGCTCCTCTTGGACCCTAACCAGTTCCCAGAGGACCAAACTGGGCCTGGACACCCAAGCTAATTGGAACTTGACCACTATCTTGTAAAGATATCATAAAAAGGGGAAAGAAAAAACCGCATGCAAGCAATTAAAGAAAGAAAGAGATGATAATTAGAGAAGAAGAGAGAAAAGAATCTTATGAGAGAAGGAAAGCACCTCATCATAATCATATGCTCTGCTATGGATCCTAACTAAAGAGACTCAGAATGTTGTCCCCAAAATTGCTGTGGATTTTTACTAATGAAAGTGAAAATGCTGCTTTTGAAGCTGTATAGCACTTCTCTTCAGGTGTTGGTGCCATCTTATCTGGTGATGTAACTACGCTTTATTTTTGAAGACTCTTTTAATTGCCATCTTTTAATTATTTTCTTTAATTACTTTCCTAATAAAATCTGTTTTTATATCACTAAAGTCTATGTTGTCCATGAATCTGAACCTATAAATCAAATGGCCACAAATATCACATTGCCTTTTGTACAAAAAAAATGGTGCTGTGAGCAGGATTTGCATTTCAGCATGGATTCATAATGGTAAATGTCAGTAAGACAAGCTTTAGAAAATTTGTGCAGAAAATATGGACTGTGTTCTTCTGAATATTGTAATGCTTTATTAGGACAATTCTTGATAAATTTAAAGTTGCCAGTTTCTTGTCCTTTTTTATGCAGAATGTTTTGGGTTTAAATGTTTTTTTCTCTATGATTTGTGCTTTCTACTGCTATAAAGCATTTGGGAATTTTTAAGTCAGTAATACCTCTTCAAAATTTACCTGGGATAAATTGATAGTGGGTCATAAGCTTTGGACATAAATTAGGAGATAATTTGGACATAAATTTGGACATAAATTAGGAAATCAGGATGGGATGATTTCCCTTACTTCTCACTTGCAAAGGAATGGGTAAAATGTACAGGACTCTGTGAAGATTTGGGGAACAGAATTAAGCAGGGAGGGCCTATTCAGTTTGCTTTCTGTCTAGAAAACATTCATTAGTAAAAGAGAAAGAAATTATTGGAGTGCTTAGAAAAGGGTGGGCTTTGTTAAAGGAATATAAAAAATGTGTGAACAAAGAGATTGAGAAATCTCTGAAAAAGTGAATTATGAAAAGGAATTGACAGAATTACAGAAAAACTGTCCATGTTGCAGAATCAGAATTATGTTTTCAGATATCAAAGTGGCAATTATCACTCAGTAGCTGAGAGGTCCGCAGTCTCTATTAAAAGACACGAGGAAAAGTTAACAAAGTGCTGATTGGGACCCCAATAAGTGGGATGGTGATCTGTAGGATAAGACAGATGATGAAAAAGGTGGGAATATTTTAGATGAGAAAGTTTGTCAGAAAGAAAAGAATAAATATCTTGCAGAAATAGGAGCCCACCCAATACAAAGGCAAAAAGAAGAGAAACAAGGCAATCAGGTTACTTAAAAGAGCAAAAAATAACTGACATTCTTAGGCATTTTACTCAGAAAACTGTTGAGCCATTAATTACCTGGATGGTCAAAATTGCTGATGCAGGGGCTGGAGGAGTGGTGCTGGACTAAGCTGATTGTATAAAACTTGTAGGAATTAGCACCAATCCCTTTACAGACTGATTTTAAGGAGTTTATTCAGCAGACTGGAAAAAGTTCTAACTTGCTGGCATTGGCTGCACAAAGTTGTAATGAGCAGTGCCCTGCTGACACTATGTGGCCACAAAATAATTGACCCTGGTACACTTTGCAAGATGCTATGCAAAAATTAAAAAAGAAAGTTATGAAGTCAGCAATTGTATTGGGAAAGGCTGACACATACCACCTCCTCTCTGTCAATGCTTCACAAAGAAATGCTATCATTAAGGCAGCACCTCCAGCATATAAACACTTGATATTGACTTTATTACTAGGAAAAACAGGCAATCCACTTAACAATGTCTTAAGTAAAATGGCAGAACCTGGAGATGGGAGACTGGAATACAGGGGAAGGAAAAAAGGAGAAGCCAAAAGGTATAATGGGAAATGATTCCCCAATACCAGTAACAGGATTTCCTGCAGAGACATGTTCCAAGCCCTGCTGGAATCTGGGGTCAACCAAAAAAGTATTAACAGTTTGTCAAATAATGAGATAAAGACAATGCATGAAGAGAAATGTAAACCAAGTTACAATTGTAAAGTGAATAGTGCTCCTACCTCTGACAAGGCAGAAGACCTGTGTCCAGCCCCCTTGGCACCTCTGTACCCTCATTTAGTCCCTTTCTTCAAGACAAAGGGATTAGCCAAACCCATTATCTTTGACTCCAAATTTGTGGCTCCCCTTTGGAGCTAGTCCTTCCAGCTAGAGGGCACATTTCAACTATTTCTTACCAAGGTCATGCAATAGTAGCATCATTTGTACAGAAAAAACTTTGCAAATTTATCTTTTTCTTACTAGGTTATAATATCCTTAAGGCAAGAATGATGACTTATTAATCTTTGTTTTCTTATTAGTGTTTAAGCAGTACCTTGCATATAGTAAGTACACAGTTTTCCAAATTCATACATGAACGAAATGATGCATATATATTGTGCCTCACACTTTTTACTATAAATTAAAAAATCGTTCTGTAACAGGGTAGTCTTAAAACTTCTTTAGTAGACTATGCAACTGCATTTGTGTGTAGCCCAATCTTGCATCAACACTGTTACAGGCCTGTTTGCTTAATGAGATAAATTTTAAAATCCCTACACACATGTTCTCATCTTAGTCTGAAATGTGAAAATTTTAATTTATAAGACACAGTAATGATAAGCCATAATACAAGAGAATTTATTTTTATCCTCCCCCAAAGTGGTTCAGTCTAATTCACAGTTGCCTCTGTTGGCCAGGGGTCTGCTTGACTCCCCAGTCTTCAGTAAAAACTTTCTTAAAGTTAGACATTGTGCACTGTGATGGTGTTTTATTGACTTCCCCTCCCATATAGTGGTATCAGTGATTAAAGAGAGGGCTTACAGACAAACTGCAAAGTGCTTTGAACAATCTGTCAGTTCCTTCAGTCTTGCCTGACCATTAGCAGGGTCACAGTAACTGCAGGGTCCAAACTCAATGGTGGCCTGGTGCTTGGCTCCTGTGGCCCAGGACTTCCTCTCACTCACATGGTCACATGCACACACTCCAACACCCCTCCCCTACTGCCCTTTCCATAACCAAACCTGCAGACTTCCATTTCCCCTGGTCCTCAAACTGGAGACTGGTACTTGGAGAGTCTCTGGGAGGAGATCAGGCTCCTCTTCCACTCTCTTCCACTCAGGCTTCCCTACCCTTTTGTGAGTGGGCTGATACCTAATGCATTCAGGTGCTTACCAGTGAGATGAGCTGTGCTCCCAGGAACCTGGTTCCAGAAACTGTCCTGGATCCATTGCCAGTATAGCAGTGATAAGTATCCCATCTGGCAAGGTCAGGAATATGAAAGACAGGGAAAAGCCCTGTTGCCAGTGCTAGATTCCACCATATCTCTGATCTGGGTTATGCTGCTGCCATGGGTGAGGTAGGTAAGAATATTACTCAATCCTGGATTAGCCCCCAGAAATGTTGTGTGAAACCAGGAATGAGGTTGCAAGCCTCCAGGAACATTACACAGAAACAGAACAAACTGAGATCGAGGCTCTGAAGTTTCGGGAAGTAGGTTTTATTAGTCTATTGTCATAGGGCTCAGCTGATAGCCTCGAAAGTCTGAGCACCCAAGAGGGGTTGTCACAGGGTTTTAAGGGAAGGGTCTTAATAGAATTTATTTGTGAAGTGTTCCTTCCTATTTTTTGGAGAATTTGTGAATAATTGCTGTTAATTCTTCTTTAAATGTTTGGTGAAATTCATCAGTGAAAGCATCTTGTCCTGAATTTTCCTTTGTGCTAATTTTAAATGACCAATTCAGTTAATTTACTTGATGTATATCTATTCAGTTATTAGAATGAACATTTATATGTGCATAATTCAGGAAGAAGGGAAGATGAAGGTATTCGAGGGGAGCCAACAAAGTCCACATTGCCCCTGCCTAATGCACTCCATTAGGCATGAAGAATGGCAGTGGTATATCAAGGGCTCTAGTCATTTCTTTCACAACAATAATCATGTGGACCTCACCATAAAACCATAGCCTCTTTCTTTTTGATGACATTTATCTCTTTGAAAATGTCTTTGCCAGCCAGCTGCTGCTTTACTTACACTTTCAATGTCTTCATTCAAGTTCATGTGATTAAAAAAGACATCTGTGGCCTTTGACCACATTGGTTTCATTGGACTAAGTAGGAGTCCAAAGCAGGTCCCAGTAACACTCTCAGGGAATGATGCAGGATCCACCTATAGTGCATGAACTGAAGATGACACTGGAGGAAACCTGCCAAAGCTCCACAAAGCACATGAAGATCACAAGACTCCACAAAACACATGAAGATCTTGATTAGTGAATATCAGTATTTCCCAATCTTTACAACTAGTTGTTTAATCTTTTCATGTCCTTATTTTTTCATTTACTGCATAATTTACCTTTATTCCTTCATTTTTCCTTACTTTGTCTCATTTATTAGTCAGCACTGTGTAGCTGCACTGTGAACAGTCCCACTATTGATAGCCAGGTGGTCCATTTGTTTGCAAATAAATCATCCATGCAGGTATCAAGCAGAAAGTCCATGAGGAAGGCTTTCACCTCCAGGGGGAATCCACCTAGAGGCTGGCATCATTTTAAAGTTCAGAGTTTTTAACCAAGAAATTAACAGCTCAGATATTAACATCCTTTAACATCTACTCTGATCCTCAGATTTTCCCAGCCGTCCTTGGGTTCACCAAACCAAAACCCACAAATATTTACCCTCTACACACGACCTTGCCACGTACCCTACTACATGACCTGAATGTGTTGATTTGCTATGGCACTAAAACATGTGTAAAGTGAGGACAGGGATGGGGTAATCTAATCTCCATTTCATTAAGACTAAGTAGAGAGGTGAGGGGCAATTCCAATCTCCCCAGTTTTCATCAATAAAAGAAAAGTGTCTTGAGAAATATTGTCTCTTTAAACCAATGAATTGAGGAAGATAGATATGTCTCTACCCTTCTGAATTTGGGGCTTAGTCACCACAAGACTTCCAGTTCTGACATTGATGATATGTGAGAATATTTATTTCTAGCTTTTCCCAGGGAATTGGAGGGGAATTTCAGACACTACTAGGTCTGTGTATCCCCATCTATATCACAGTTGTATAGAGTCCAAAAAAAGTAAGGGAAGGGAAAGGATTGCAGATTCACCCAGGCTGAGGTTGGAATTTTAATAAACTTACAGTCTTCTAAAGATTATTATAGGTTTTCCCTTGCAATTTTAATTAAAAAATTAAGAAAATAACATATTTACATGTAGTATATCTGAGTAGATTCAAATGAATGGCATCTTGATGGCAGTGGGTGTGTCAGTTCCACTCCATAAACTGGGTCTTTTTTACAGGCTAAAGTGGGCATTCAATGGGAGCTGAAGGTATCTCTGCTTTATCTAAACTCAAGCTACCAAATCTTCATTCCAAATGTGATAGAGACAAACTATTTTTCTTTGATCAAATAAATATATTTATAAAGGAAAAAATTTCAGGTATGAATAACAGAAAACAAACATGTTACATAAGGGAAGGATTTATGGAATTATGAGATGCAACCCACAAAGCAAAGAAGTGGTAAGTGGCAATGGTGGCCTTGGGGGACACGGAAGCCTTGGCACCTGCTGGTAAGATCTGATGCAGACTTACTGGGAAGGATGGAAGGGCAATGGCTGGGATATAGTTTCTGACTTAGTTGGTTTCAGGACAGCTAGGTGACTACTCCTACTCCTCCATAGACAGATCCACCATACTGTATGGCTAGCCCATTTTTGGTGGTTGGTTTTTTGAGGAATATGTCCCTTTTAGGGCGTCAGGTTCTTGATCCCTAGTTCTTGTTAGGGAGTATCCCTATGACAAGGGAGATCCTTAACCCAACATTCTCTAATGATGGGAACTTTTCAGTGTAATCTTGACTTAAGCAAGAATCCTGGCCCTTTGAAAAAGCTAGTACCATAGATACTGTGTGCTCTTTCTGCCCCAGGTCACTCCCACTGACTTACAGGTGGATATAGAGGCCCTCAGAAGTGTCCAGTCATTATCAAGCCTTTATCAAGGCTTCAATCAGGCCCTGAATAGGCATTGAAGTTGCCCTTTTATCTTTTTTAAACTTTTTTTATTGTATAGTATAACATATATACAAAGGAAAGAAAAAAAAAGCTATCATTGTCAAAGCACTCTTTCACAAGTAGCCATAGGGCACATCCTGGAGTTTGTCAAGGGCTACCATACCATCCTCTCATATGTTTCCTTCTAGCTGCTCCAGAATACAAGACGTTAGAAGGAATAAATAGTTTTTTATCATCATGACTGATTTTTCCTTTTTCTGTAAAAAATAACACACATTCAAAAAAACAACAAATTTCAAAGCACAGAAAAACAATTAGTTTGGTATGGACTACAATTACACAAGCTTAGGTTTTTCATTCTAGTTTCTCTAAGATACTGGAGACTAAAAGACACATCAATTCAATTATTCAACAATCACATTCATTCATTAAATCCTACCTTCTCTGTAAGCTCCACCATAACGTCTGAACTTTCTATCCCACTCTTTAGGGGTACTTGAGCTATGGCCATTCTAAACCCTTCATGCTGGGATGTGATGTCAACAATAAGGGTAGGGAAGTGGAACCAGCCAGTACTCTGGAGAGGCTGAGCCCTCCAAGCCTCAGGAATTATCTAGATACCCCTGGAAGCTGTAGGTTTCTGGAAATTCACACTAGGGTATGGAACTATTGCAGGATCCTACATATTTTCTTAAGTGTTCTCTGTGGTTCTGGTTGGGGTCTGGTAAGTTATGATAGGTAGCAATGTCTAACTGAAGCATGTATAAGAGTGACCTCCAGAGTAAAGCCTCTTGATTCTATTTGAATTCTCTCAGCCACTGACCCACTATTAGCTACCCTTCTTTCCCCCCTTTTGGTCAGAATGGAATTGTTGATCCCACGATGCTATGGCTGGACTCATTCCTGGTGTCATCTCCACACTGCCAAGGAGACTTTCACCCCTGGATGTTATGTCCCACATGGGGGGAGGTCAATGATTTTATTTGCAGAGTTGGGTTTGAGACAGTGAGGCCATATCTGAGCAACAAAAAAGGCCTCTAGAAGTGACTTATAGGCATGTCTATAGGTAAGCTAAGCTTCCCCACTAGCTACATAATCTTCACAAGAGTAAGCCTCATGACCAAAGGCTTGGCCTATTGGTTTGGGTGTCCCTAATGTTTGACACAGTGTCAGGGGAATCCCTGATGGTAAAGTTTTAGTTCCACATTTTTTCTCTCATCTCTCAAGGGACTTTGCCAATGTTTTTTTTCTTATCTGCTTAATATATTCTAGTGTCTATCCGGGCATTATATGAAGTTATACAGTATAAAGGGCCCTCATTCTTATTCTGGGCTCCCTGTGTTCCAATTGTTCAGGGAGCTATTCACACAGGGTGAGTTAGATTATGTGCTACAGAAAATTTAGGTTCTGGACAAAATAAACCTTTCTTTCTTTGGCATCAAAGAGCAGGTGTGTCTCAAAGAGAAGGTGGTTAAACATAGCCCATAGCATGCAATTGCAGCTTTTCCCCTATACTCTGAACATAAACACTCTTTGTGCATGAATTATGCCTTTTAAGTAGTTCTTTCAAGAACTAATTTATACTTCTAGTGTTAATCATTGGGACACATAGGTCTATACCACCACTTTCAATCTTATTCTCATTCAGTATGGTAATCTTACTTATAGACCACTAGAGAACCTTCCTAACTTATAACTTTTCCCTTACATTTGTGTTCAACCTCATTAGCTAACCATTCACACATTCCTATATATCTCTAATTACCCTATATTCTGTATTATAAGCCTCTGATTTTACCTTTAACATGATCATAAAAGTGGAGCCATAAACTATGCATCCATTTGTGTCTGGCTTATTTCACTCAGCATTATATGTCCTCAAGGCTCATCAATTTTGTCATGTCCTTCAGGACATCATTTCTTGCTACTGTTCCATCATAGGTTTAAACCACATTTTGTTAATTCACTCATCTGTTGATGGGCATATGGGTTGTTTCCATCTTTTGGCAATAGTGAATAATGTTACTTCACACATCAATGTGCAAATATCTGTTCATGTCACTGCTTTCAGCTCTTCTGGGGTATATACCAAATAGTGCTATTGCTGGGTCATAGGGCAACTCTATATTTTGTTTTCTAAGGAACTGCCAAACTGTCTTACATAGTGACAGTACCACTAAACGTTCTTACCAGCAATGCATAAGCGTCCCAATTTGTCCACAACCTCTCCATCATTTGAGGTTTCCTGTTTGTTTAAAGCAGCCATTTTTATTGGAGTGAGGTGGTGTCTCATTGAACTCTTGATCATGATTGTCTGTTCCTGTACTTTTGAGCCATCTGTATTTGCTCTTCAGAAAAATGCCTATTCATATTTTTAGCCCATTTTAGAATTGTTATTGCTTGTTCTTTTGTTTTTGAGCTGTATGATTTCTTTACGTATACCGAATATCAAACCTTTGTCTGATGGGTGATTCCAAGTATTTTCTCCGTTGCTGCCTCATCACCTTTTTGAGAAAGTCTTTTGAGGTGCAGAAGCATTTGACTTGAGGAGTTCCCATTTATCTGTTTTTCTTTTTTTTTTTTTTTTTGCTTGTCTTTTGGGTGAAAACTTTAGGAAGCTGCCTCCCATTACTATGTCTTAAAGATGTTTCACTACATTTTATTCTGCAAACTGCTTGGTGCAAGTTCTTGTATTTAGGTGACTGATCCACTTTGACTTAATTTTTTTAAAGAGTGTAAGGTAAGGATCTTCTTTCATTCTTTTGGCTATTGCTATTCAGTTCTCCCATGCCCACTTATTGAAAACACTATTTTGCCTCAGTTCAGTGGATTTGGGAGTCTTGTCAAAAATCAATGACCATAGATTTGGTGGTCTATTTTTGCACTCTCGATTTGATTCCATTGCTTGATACTTCTATCTTTGTGCCCAGTACCATGCTGTTTTGACCACTGTGGCTTTATAATAAGTTTTAAAGTCAGGAAGCATTAATCCTCCAACTTTCTTTTTTTTTTGGATGGTTTTAGTTATTCAGTGTCCCTTTCCCTTCCAGATGACTATGGTAACTAGCTTTTCCAAGTCTTCTAAGTAGGTTATTGAAATTTTGATTGGTACTGCATTGAATCTGTAGATCAATTTGTTTAGAATTGAAATATATATATATATACTTTTTTTTTTTTACATGGGCAGGCACCTGAAATTGAACTCAGGTCTCCAGCATGGCAGGCTAGAGCTCTGCCACTGAACTACCTTGCCCACCCCATCTTAATTATATTTAACCTTCCTATCCATGATCAAGGAATGTTTTTCCATCTCTTTTGATCTTTGACTTCTTTTAGCAATGTTATATAATTTTCTTTGTACAGGTCCTTTACAACCCTGGTTAAGTTCATTCCTAAGTACTTGATTCTTTTAGTCACTGTTTTGAATGGACGTTTTCCTTAATTGACTCCTCAGTCAGCTTGTGTGTAAGTTCTGATAAGTTGTACTCTCATTTTCACTCATCTCCAGATAGCTACTGATTTCTTTAGTGCTTTCTTTTTTTCTAACAATTTCTTTTTAACCCACTTGTTGTTTATGAGTGTGTTATTTAATCTCCGTATATTTGTGAATGTTCTCATTTTTTTATGGTTATTGATATCAAGCTTCATTCCATTGTGATCAAAGAAAGGGCTTTGAATAATTTAAATGTTTTTAAATGTATGAAACCTGTTTTGTCCTGTGACATATGATCTATCCTGGAGATATTCCATGAGTGCTAGAGAAGAATGAATATCCTGATGTTTTAGTGTGTAATGACCTATATATGCCTGTTAGGTCTAATTCATTTATCAAATTGTTTAACTTCTCTATTTCCTTGTTGATCTTCTGTTTGGTTATTTTATCTATAGAGAAGAGTGCTGTATTGAAGTTCTCCTACAGTTATTGTTGAAGCATCTCTCACTCCCTTTGATTTTGCTAATGTCTGTCTCATGTACTTTGGAACTCTTTTGATTGGGAGAATGAACATTTATGATTGATTTTCTTGTTAGTGAATTGTCCCTATAATTGATATATAGTGTCCCTCTTTGTCTCTTATGATGTCTTTATATTTAAAGTCTTTTTACCCCACATTGGCATAGCTACTCCTGATTTCTTTTAGTTACAACTTGTGTGCAACATCTTTTTTCATCCTTTCACTTTCAATCTATTTGTATCCTTGTGTCTAGGATGAGTCTCTTGTAAGAAGCATATAGCTGGATTATATTACTTAATTCATTCTGCCAATCTGTATCTTTTAATTGGTAAGTTAAATCCATTAACATTTAAAGTTATTTCTGAAAAGGCATTTCTTGAATCCATCATTTTATTTTTAGGATTTTATTCTTCAAATCTATATATTATTTTCCCTCTATCTCTTTTTATTTTTAAGTTAACTTTACTGGTACTCTTCAAAACTGTGGCCTCCTCCAGACCTCCTTTTCCTGTCTTTTTTTTTTAACTTGAAGAACTCGCTTTAATATTTCTTGTAGGTCCAGTCTCTTGCTGACAAATTCTTTCAGGATTCCTTTGTGTTTTGTTGCTTCCTATGAAATGAAGCTTGAAGGATATTAAGGAATGATGAGAAAGAAAGAAAGAGACAGACAGGATTGGGGGTCTCTGAAGCTCAGTGATAACAGACCACAGACATCAGACAGACCCCAGACTTCAGACTTCAGACACCTTTATTCTTAACCAGATCCTGCTTATATTCTGCAAGATGACAAAAGGGATGCATGCATTTCCTGAGGGAATAAAGCTCTTATCTTTCAGTACTCTTCCTTCATACTTGACATAACAATTTGGGGTAAACAAACATTCTTTTCCTCCCAGACTGTTCTACATAAATCAGATAACATAAAGCAGTTTACTGCCACCACCAACCTGATGCCATCTACTCCCAATTAGTTCCAAAGGTCTTATGTTAATCCTATCTCCTACAGTGTGTGAAAATGTTAATCTCTCACTCAGTTTTAAAGGACAATTTAGCTGGGCACAGATTTCTTGGCTGGAAGTCTTTCTCTTTCAGGACTTTAAATCCATCACGCCACTACCTTCTCACCTCCATTGTGCCAGTTGAGTAGTCTGAACTCAATCTTATGTGGTTTCCCCTGTATGTAGTAGACTGTTTTTCTTTTGTCACTTTCAGGATTTTCTGCTTCTCCTCCACATTTGACAGACTGATTAATATGTGTCAGGGAGAAGTCCTATCTATATTTATTCCGTTTGGAGTTTGTTGAATGTCCTTGGCTTACACTTATGTCTGTTATAAGGTTTGGAAAGTCTTCCCCCATTATATTCTCAGCTAATCTTCCTAGGTCTTTTTTCTTCTCTTCTCCTTCTGGGACACCAATGATTCTTATACTTGATTAGATTAAGCATCACTCATTGCAGAAGACACTCTCCTTGGCTGTGGATGCAGCCAAGATAATCATGATTTTGTTGTGGGGCGTACCAAAAGACAGACCACATAATTCAAAACTGCAAGCCAATTTGGAGTCTTTATTATCTGGCTGGCAACTGCCTCAGAAACTCCCAAGAAGGAAGATTCAGAGAGCAGCCCCCAGTGGTTTTTTAAGGTGTGCTTATAAATGCTAAAATCATGTTGTGGTTTTGCAGTTGTTAGCAAGCAAGTGTATCATAGAAACAGAACAATGCCATTAGCTGTTGCCAAAACACATCCCGTTCTCTCAGTTTCCTAACATTGGTTATTGTTTAACTCTTGGGGACATTCTGCCCCAATGTTGTGGGGACTTTCCCTGCTTGGGCCTGATTGATTGCTACTGCTTGGGCCTGATTGATTGTTCCTGGCCCTCCACATTCCACACTGGTTTTATGAGAGAATCAAATCATTGTTTCTTTACTTTGATTATAAATTTGCTGATATTGGGTTCCAGGGACTAATAATTTAACAGTCTGCATTTTTCTTTGCACGCATGAGGTTAGACAGTTGATTATAGAGGGTCTAAACATTAAGCTTAATAATATGAGAATTAGGGGCCCTGCTATGGTGGACAAGAGTGTGGTCAGCCTTGAGGACCAGGAAAATAAGTTTTCATATCACTGGCAGGGGTCCTGTCCAACAGGCCTCCAAGTGGCTGACTGAAGCTTCTTTATCCAGACTAGGTCTCTGGGATGTATCTGAAATTATCTTTTTTTTTTAATTTGCATATGGGCAGGAGGCACCAGGGATCGAACTCCAGACCTCCAGCACGGCAGGTCGGAGCTCTGCCTGCTGAGCCATGGCAGCCGCCCTGAAATTATCGTTTTTAGGGGCAAGATTTGTTGGTCCCAGATGGTCTGCCTTCACCAGTTCCTGAGTTTGCTGGGTGGCAGATTGCAGGGCCTGTAATAATTTTAGAAGAGAATGGTTATTTAATTTAGCTATTTTTACTTTTCCTAATTTAGGGATTAATGGGGGTGGTTGCCCAAACGTGATTTCATATGGGGCAATTCACTTAACATAGGGAGTACATTTAGTTTTTAGGAGGGCAAATGGAAGGAGACTCACCCAGTTTTTGCCAGTCTCTAGCTTTAGTTTATTTAAAGTTTCCTTTATTGTTTTATTCATTCTTTTAACTTGCTCTGAACTCTGTGGCCTCTAAATGCAATGTAATTTTCATTTGATATTTAATATTTTTTGCTAATAATTGTGTAACTTGGGTGATGAACGCTGGCTTATTGTCGGACCCCATTGCAGTTGGGAGGCCAAATTGGGGGACAATTTCAGAAACTAGTTTTTTTTTATTATTATTATTTGTGCTGTCTTGGTTCTAGTAGGAAATGCTTCAGTCCATCTGGAGAAGGTGGCGATGAAGACTAATAGGTATTTGTATCCATATGGACCAGGTAATATTTCCGTGATGTCTATTTCCCACTGTTCCCTTGGGGCTTGTCCCCTCAGCCTAGTTCCTTGGGGCATTTCTTTCCCTCAGCTGGAATTTACCTTGGTGCAGATGTGGCATCTGTATGATACCTGCTGGGCTTGTGGTTGCAATTGGGGAATGTAGTAATCTCTCTGTAAGAGTTCAGTTAGTTTCGTACTGCCCAGGTGTGTACTTTGGTGAACCTGTGTAACCAAATTTTTCCCCAGGTACTCCGGCACTATGATTCCCTCATCCAGGAGAATTTTCCAACCATCCAGATCTGTTTTAGTGCCCAGAGTTTCACCCAGTCTAATTTCTTCCCTGGTATATTTTGGAGGGCTTGGCACACTCGCCCCAGTAAAACAGGAAGTATCTGCAGTGTCCCCACTGTTTTTGTGCAAACTCTTTTGCTGTTTTATCAGCCAGGATATTTCCTCTGGCAATTTGAGTTTCAGCAGTCTGATGTCCTTTCCAATGTATAATGGCTGCTCTTTTTGGCAACCAGATAGCCTCTAGCAAGGCAAGTATTTCTGGTATATTTTTAATTTCCTTTTCTCCCGATGTCAAAAGTCCCTGCTCCTGATATAGTGCCCCATGGACCTGCGCAGTTGCAAAGTCATATTTTCTGTCCATACAGATGTTGACAACCTTCCCTTTTCCCCACCTTAGAGCCTGGATCAGAGCTATTAGTTCAGCCTTTTTGGCAGAGACCCGATAGCCCAACTGGGCTAGTTCCTGTAACAAGTTTTCAGTTGCCTTTTTGCAGTCTGACAGGTTATTAGCTGCTAGTAAGAGGTCATCCACATATTGTAGGAAGATTATCTCTGGATTCTCTTGTCTAAAATGAGCCAGATCCTGGCTTAAGTCCTCATCGAACAGGGTGGGAGAATTTTTGAAACCCTGCAGCAACCGAGTCCCCGTTAGTTGTCCAGAGAACCCCTCCTCTGGGCCAGTCCATTCAAAAGCAAAGATGGGTTGACTTACCGTGGACAAGGGAAGTGAAAAGAAGGCATCCTTTAACTCCAGAACAGTGTAGACCTGCTGGCTGGGAGGTAAAAAGCTCAAAAGTGTATATGGGTTCGGCACAGTGGGGTGAATGGTTTCAATTCTTTTGTTTATTTCTTGGAGATCTTGCACTGGCTGGAAATTGTCGGCCCCAGATTTTTGGACCTGGAGAAGGGGGATGTTCCAGGGCAAATGGCAGAGGACTAGAATACCTGCTTCCAGGCTTTTTAAGCCTGTAGGCTTATTGGATATTGTCAGACTTTGATTGGGGTGGTGGTGCTAGTCAGCTGGACAACAATGGGAGGTTGGTTGGAGGCTAATCCTGGTAGGTTAGTTTCTGCCCATATGCCTGGTATTTTTTCTTTAAATTTCCACAAATATGAGCCTGAGGCTGGCAGCACCACTTCTGCAGTAAGTAAATACTCTTCCAATAAAGGGCAATTGAGGAGGATTGCCAAGGGGTTTTTATTGAAGGAGAGCTTGGCAAAATCATTTTTGAAAGAGATGGTGGCTTGTAATTTCTAGAGAAGGTCTCTCCCCAAAAGGGAGTATGGACACTCTGGCATTATAAGAAACGAATGGGTGACAGTTCCTTCCCCAAGGTTAGTGATCTTAGTCTTAGTCCATCGGTTAGACTTTGTCTTTCCCATTGCTCCCTGTATGGGGATTTCTTCCTTAGATAGGGGCCCTTCTGCTTGCTGGAGGATGGAGAAGGTCACCCCAGTATCCACAAGAAATTTTATAGGCTTGCCCCCGATTTCTAAGGTGACCTTGGGTTCCCGGGGATTCAATGGAACAGAACCCCACCCCATCAATTTGCCTCTTTAACTAGAACAGGGACCAGTTTCAGTCCTTTAAGTCCTTTTTTAAAGCATTCATTTTTTCCAATGTCTGTTCTCTTTGCAGTAGGCACATTGGTTTGCACCTAGACCCAACCTTTTTCTTTGGTTTCCTTTTATTTCTTCAACAGTTTTCCATTTACCTTTTTGTTTTTCCTGTTCAGCCATTGTGGATACTAAAATTTTGGCTATTTTTTGGATTGTATGGTCCCAGGGTCATCTCTGTTATTAAAAGTCTTTGGGCAATCTCTATCAGTTCAGACAGCACTTTACACTTAAATTTTTCTAATTTCTGTAACTTTTTTCTTATATCTGGGGATGACTGGGTGACAAATGCTATATTTATGGCCTGCCTATTTTCAGGCACCTCTGGATCTACAGGGGTGTACAAGCGGTATGCCTCAAGGAGGCGCTTAAGGAAAGCAGCCAGAGATTCGTCCAGCTTTTGTACGGTTTTGCTGACCCAAGATAAATTGGTCAGTTTCTTGGCCACCACTCATATTCCTCAGAGCAGAGTCTGACAATACTGATCAAGTGCCTCCTTATCTCTATCAGTGTTGGTGTCCCATCCAGGATGGGTGGAGGGGAACACAGCCTCTAATTGGGTTGATTCAGTAGTAGGTTGTCCATCAGGCCCAAGAATTAATTTCCTCACCTCTCTTCTGACTCTGTCTTGTTTCTCAGAGGTGAAGAGGGCCTGGAGGAGCTGTTGGTAGTCATCCCAGGTGGGCTGGTGGGTAAAACAGTCTCCAAGAGGGAGATGAGCCCATGTGGCTTTTCAGAGAAAGAAGGATTCTGGTTTTTCCAATTATACAGATTGTTAGATGAAAAGGGAACATAGACCATGAAAGATGGGTGGTCATCCCCTAGGACAGGGCCAACCTGCCTCAAGGGTAAAATTGGGGCTCTGGAAGAATCTGGTGACTGTGAACCAGAAGAAGGGTGGTAAGCAGAGCCACTTCTGGTATGGGGGTACTGAAGGTAACCTCCTGGCTATTAGAGGGGCTGGTTGCCACCTCTTGGCCATTCCTCCCCTCTGGTCTTAGAAGGAGCAGAGGGGTTGTTGAGTATGGGAGAGGGTCCATCAAGAGAGGATCCTCTGATGGTTCTGTCAATACTGGGATCCCGTTAGTCTTTTAGAGAGGTTTTTCTTAAGAGGGCTATTTTGGCTCTGTGTGTGGGGGGGTCTTTCTCTGGGGAACTCCAGGCAAGACTGTAACCACTTGAGTTTTTCTGTTAAAATTTCAATCCAATTTAGTATATAGGGGATTTGATCAGGGTGGCCTGGATTACCAAAAATTTTCCTTTGGACTTTATAAGCCACAGATAGATCTGTGGTTCCCTCAGGAGGCCACCCAGAACCAAAAGTTGGCCACAGAATTTTTTCAAGTTGAAGACATTGACAGGGGCTCCGTAGTCTCTGGCCTTCCACTGAAATTCCTGGAAATTTTTCAAAAAACATTGAAGGGGAGTACAGACAGATAAGCTTGTCTGACCCATGGCAATTATGACAAGAATGACACAGAATGCAATGAGACCAACAGATGAGAGAAGGGACAAACTAAACCAAGACATACAAAAGCCTTATCCTTAATTGATTCCTAACCAGAAGCCCCAGGCAAGGCAAAATCTTGCTCCGGGACCTGACCTTGGAAGTAATGCTGCATCCAGCCTTCCAGAGGTCCTCACTGGATCCAATAACAGACCTGTGCTCACCAGTGAGGTTTCCAGAAACAGATGACTCCACCAGATTTTGTATAATTTTGGAGGGTCCTGTAGAACTGGCCCTGTCCTTGCCTGGGGCAGAGGAACATCTCTC
>PVIY010020714.1:0-35284 GCA_004026745.1 Myrmecophaga tridactyla
GGGGGGCGGGGGCGGCGAGGACAGCGGCCATAGGGGACCCGTAAGGAAGCTGGGGTCGGTAGGCGCTCGGTGGCTCCAGGACTCAGCCCCCTGTGGCACGGGGTGGCGTGGTGACTTGACTGGGGGAAAGAGGTTCTGGAATTACGACCTGGACGGACCTTAGACCCGAGGTCGATGCGAGGCCACCAGGACTCCCCGGGAGGCGGCTTGTCCCACTTCCCCTCCCGCTACCGCTGTGACTGCCGCGTTATTTCCTGTGCCTCCTGTTGGGAACAATTTGAGGAACCAGCTTAATCACTTGGCTTTGAGAGCGAGAGGCTTTCAGGCGCTCTGGCGCGGGGCTCTGGGGAGCCTGGGTGATGGCACCTAAGCGGGAGATGGGAGGGAGGAGGTATTGGGTACTGAGCAGCATGAATCAGTGTGACCGTCCAGTCATCCTAGGAAAACAGTGTTTGGGGGGGAAAAAACTTGAAAGGCGTGAATTGTTCAAAGTGAAGCTCACGGCATGAACGTGCTGTGCTTTCCTAGGATCGGGGAGGGATGGGAAAGTTGATGAGGGAACCTCATTTACTGAGGCAGCTTGTTATAAGGTCAAGTTAGACCTGAGCTCAAACATAAGCATTTGCATTTATCAGCTGTGTGCCTGTCAGCAAGTAGCTCCACCTCTCTGGACCTCAGTGGTGCCATCCGTAAAATGGAGGAGTTGAATAGAGGGTCCTCTATTCAACCAACAAGATCATCCCTGGGTGGTCCCTCCTTCTTCTGCTTTGTGAAAGGAGGGTGAGAAAGTTTATATTTTATCTGAAAAACACCAAAGGAAAAGGAAATAATTCTCAGCCACAAATAGAGGGTTGCTTTGGGGTCATAGCTAAGGCATTACCACTGATTTGCTCCAAGATAGGTTAAAAAAATAGGTCAGAAGGGACATTTTATCTACATCATCCTTCCCGCTCAGCTGAGAAGAAAGTTTAAAAATACAGTCTAATAAAATAAAACAAGGAATTAGTTTCTTTTAAGTATATGGCCTAACTGAAAGGACCACAGGGGTAAAAACTAACCCTTCAACAGATGAAGATTTGGAGAAATTCCATCAGTGAGTCTTTGATATCTGGGATCAGTAGGGAAATACAACAAAAATGAAAGTATAGCACTTTCTCCTAGAGCAAAGGTTTTGGAATTGTGGTCCCTGGACCAGCAGCATCAGCAGCATCTGGGAACTTGTCAGAAATGCAAGTTCTCAGCCTAACCACCTCCAACACCCACCCTACCTGACTCCCCACCTATCGAGTCAGAGACTCTGAGAGTAGACCCAGAAAGCTGTGTTTGTAAGGCTCTCCAAGAGATGGTGCATGCTGAAGTTTGAGAACTACTCTTCTAGAGAAACTGGTAATGTGGTTAGGGTACACAGGTACACAAGTGAAATGGCTGAAGGAATCTAAGGTATTGTGTGTGACATTTAATGAATGTAGAAAGACTGCTGAGGGTTTGTACAGAGTCCAAAAATGGCTTCCACAAGTCCATATTACCAACAAGCAAAAGTTATGAAAAACAGCACTCCCAAAGGTCCACTGTGGGGCCCCAGCCATTCAAGAGGGGCCCAGGCTTGTTAAATATTCAGTGAAATAAATGGATAGCTTTTGACTTCCACTTGTTATCTGAGAGGAATCAAGGAACCTTCTTATTTATAAGGTACTTTTCAAAGGTTTGCCTACCACATATTTCTCTTTATTATTCTAATCTAAAATTAATAATGGCTGTTTCAGGCACGAATCACCAGTGGGTGCTAAAATGAGAGTGATGTTCCTGTTTTGACTTGGCTAGGTATGGTGTCCAGTTGATCAGTCAAGCAAGCACTGGACTGATTGTTAATGTGAGGATATTTCATGGATTTAAATCATCAGTAAGTTGATTGCATCTGTGGCTGATTACGTCTACAATCAACTGAGGATATTGCCTTCACCAATCAATTAAACGTTTGAAAAGGAGAATTGATGATTTCATGGTCAGAAGAGAGAATTTCCATCTCTATTTCAGCCAGCCAGCTTCTCCTTAGGGATTCATTAAAAACTTTCATAGGAGTTTCCTGCTTGCAGCCTGTCTTATGTTTCAGACTTGCCTATCCCCACAGTCACATGAGACAATTCTTACAAAAATCTCATGATATTTATGGACATTTCCTGTCAGTTCTTTTTCCCTAGGGAACCCTGACTAATACAGTTTTGGCACCAGGAATGGTTCCTGGGAAAATTAAGGCTGAGATTTCTGGATTGGTTCTGGGGTTTTTGGAATTGGCTTTCTAATATGATTAGATTTATAGGCACTACTGACTCTATTTCCAACAAACAAGATGACACAGGTAGTCAATGGCATGAGTTGGTAATAGAGCTACACAAAATACCACTACTGGATACGGCTACTCAAGTGCTTATAAGAGACAAGTCTTTGGGTGAGTGCATCTGACACCTTAACAAAGTTTTGTGGATTTAAAAGGTATGATGATGGTGGCTGGTTGTTCCTTTTATAACTGGATACAGTTATAAAAGAAAGGGATGAATTCAAGATTTCACATTCCCAACCTAAGTGATGCATGAAGCATGTGAAAGTTTCTATGTGTGCCTTGAAAGGAAGTGTTATTTCCTCTAGCCTTAGACTTGAAATCGCTGAAGACCAGATCCAGTGTCTCACTGTGTGAGTGGCAGAGTTACAAAGTAATCTAAATTCCAAATCTTGCAAGGTGTCTGATGTTAAAGTGAGGGCATTTATTGGAAAGGAATGGGATCCTGAAAATTGGAATGAGAACATATGGGTTGTTAACGGTGGTAGTTAGAGACATAGAAACCATAGATTCTGCTTTGTCTTTGCCAGATAAACCTTTAATGTTCCACCCTGAGGAATATGCCTTCCAACCTCCACCTGAAGAGATTAACTCTGCTGTGCCAGATAAACTTGTAATCACTACCCCTGAAGAAACAGCTCTCATTCCTGTGTTTGAAGAGATTAATCCTGCTTCACCAGATGAAACTGCAATGAAATGCTCTAAGGTAGTTTGCTTGCAAGATACTTCTAATTATTCTACTGGCCCACCCCCACCACCCCTCTTTTCTTCCAGACCTATAACTAGACTAAACTCCCAACAGGCCCCTAAAGGTGAGGTACAAAGTGTGATCCATGAGGAGGTATACTACACTCAAAAGAACTGCATGAATTTTCTAATTTATATAGACAGAATTCAGGGGAACATGTGTAGGAATGGGTATTAAGGGACTGGGATAATGGTTGAAGTTGGATCAGGCTGAATTTATTGATATGGGCCCACTAAAGCAGAGATTCTGGATTCAGTGTTTTAACCTGAGAAATTAGAAAGGGCTCCAAGTTTGTTCAGATGATTGGCTGAAACATGGACCAAAAGATGATCTATATTGCCGAAGTCAAAATGCCGGAACTGCTCCAGTATAATATAGATATAAGGATCCAAAGGCTGAGAAAGATTGGAGTGTTAGAGTGTATTTATCATGTAAAACCTGGTCATTTACCCCAAGAATGTCCAGAGGACACACCTTTCACCAAGACTGTGAGGAATAAGTTTGTGAGGCTAACTCCATCATGTCTGAAGAGCTGAGTGGACACTCTTCTCTGTAGGTCAGATATTACTGTGGGAACTGCTTTCACTGAACTCAGATCCTTAAACATAATGTTAATGATTGGATCCTGGGTTGACAGAAGCCAAGTGACAGCACTTAATCACCAAAGACAAGGTAGGCCTGGCTGCCATAGTGGACAGCAGACTCAAAACAGTAATCAAAATAGTCTGACTCACAAAACCTATGGTGTTGGCTAGTAGAACATGGGGTACCTAGAAGTAAAATAAATAGTCAGTCTTCTAAATTCTTACTTGATCTGCATAAGCAGTAGCATTCTAGGTCAAGTGAACAAAAGTCTAACTTGAATTACAAAAACTGAGAGTCATGGCCCCTTAATCAATTCCCAGATTTGATGCAGTTTACAGACACAACATCCCTTGAATGAGGGTGTCATGGTCAGGTTCATGTGTCAGCTTGGCCAAGTGGTGGTACCAGGTTGTCTGGTTGGGCAAGTGTTGGCCTGTCTGTTGCTATGAGGACATTTCATGGCCTTAAATCATGATCACATTGTCTGCATCCTCAGCTGTTTGCACTTGCAATCAGCTAAGGGGAGTGTCTTCTGCAATGAGTGATGCTTAATCTAGTCACCAGAAAGCTTTTAAGGAGGATTCAGAAGAGACACTCCCTCTTCCTGCTTTAGCCAGCCAGCCTCTTCTGAGAATTCGTTAAGGACCTTCATTGGCGCTGCAGCTTGCGGCCTGCTCTACAGACCTTGGACTGTATGTCCCCATGGTTATGTGAGACACTTTTATAAATTTTATTTTTACAGATATCTCCTGTTGATTCTGTTTCTCTAGAGGACCCTAGCTAATACAGAGGGGGAGGCCAGGCCCCCTTGGGAAGGGACCTTGCTATATTGCCCAATATTTATACTGTTAATCTTCCTCTCAGCCTTCCCCCAAAGGGACCTAAGGCCTTATACAAGAGTACCTGTACACTGGGGAAAATGAAATGATCAGACATTTTGGAGATTATTAGACACTGTCTTCAAGTGGCATTAATTCCAGGAGAACCAAAATGTCACTGTGGTCCACAGTCAGAATAGGGGCTTATGAACTTCAGGTAATTGAAAGGCAAACATGGCAAACTCACTAGGAGCAAGGAGGAAACAAAGGAATTCAGGCAAAGGCTTTATTTTAGGAAGAAACAGAGGCACCCAGGCAGAGTTTCAAGAGAGAGAAACAGGCACCCTGAGGTGGCAGGGGATAGGGTTTTTATGGCTTGGGGTTAGGGAGTTGGGGACAAGGGTTAGGCAGCTGCTTATTGGTTAGTTTTCAGAAACAGGGCTAAGTTAGGTATTGGCAGCTTTCCACTGGTAAAGTTTAAAATTTAAGCACTGCCTTAGACATGCAAGATTGCAAATGCCAGAGAGTGGAGGTTGAGTAATGGGAAGTTGTCACAAGAGGGCAGCTGCTGGAGGGTGAAGGAGATGTGGGTTGGTGTGGATTGGGAAGGGACACGTTTTCTGAAATACTTGCCAGGACTAGGTTGTATCATGGGGAAAGGGATCCTGTCCTCCAGGCCTGACATTATGGTCTTTTTGGTAATGGGGGGATTGGGGGTGATGATCTGTTTTCTGTAACCGATTCCCACTGAAATGGGGCTTAGTTATCCTAAGGGGAAAAAATTGGGGGTGAGGGTGGGGGTGACCAGAGGTGCGGTGGGACAGGAGAAAAAGTTGTTTCTGCTCCTTCGTGTATTGGGAGACATCAGACATGTATTCTTGAGGAGATGCCATGGGACACGGAGAAAATGTTGTTTCTGCTCCTGCTCATATTGGAAGACATCATTCATGTATTCTTGAGTTATTGACCAGACGACTTGGTGTATGAACTGGGAGAGGAACTATAAGAGACAATGACCAAAGAGAAGAACCAATAATAACAACAGTACTGGAGTTATAAGGGATACAAGGAATGATTTTAGCAGTGAAGTGAAATAGGAGAAAAATGAGGCTAGCCATGACTGGCTCCCATAACTAGCATCTGGGCTTTTTGAATGATTTCTATGTTTTATTTTAGAATTTTAAGATTTTCTTCTACCAGTCCAGTTTTGTTAACATAAAAGCAACAGGTTTCATTTATGATTGCACAGGGTCTCCTGCGATGGCGGTGAGAACTTCTAATACTCTCTTGTTCTGTATAACAACTGAAGCTAGGCTGTTTATTTCTTGTTGTTGGTTATCAATAGTACATTCCATTGCATTCCAGGATAGTTGTAATGCGAGGGAGATATTTTAAATTGACTGTTCTAATAGTGGGATTCCTGCAAACCAAAATAGGCTATGAAAGATGATGTGTCCTATGCTCGGTTTTTCTAAAATAGGATTGTCACGAGCATGAAATCCAAATTCCTGATCTTCTAAGAAATGCCTTTTTTACTCATTTTTGGGGTTGGAATGAGGTTTCAAGAAAGGAGCCTAGGTTAGGTATATGTCCGGAAGAGGTCATTTTTTAGGATTTTAAGATAGTAGCATTAAGAATGATGGATGCTATAGTACAGGTTCCAATCCATACAGGGGACGTACTAAATAGGCAGTTTCTGCATAAGAAATAAAAACCAGTACCTGTAAGACTCAGGGCTGTTGAAGCTCCAGAGGGAATAAAATATAAATTCGGGTAGGTAGAAAAGTTGAATGCTTGGGTTCCATCATACACAACGTTTAGGCATAGAGGAGAGTAGTGGGGGTTGAAGATATGAAGGGTTAGTTTTGTTTGACAGAGGAGGTTGTAAAAAAGGAAAGTGAAGAGGTTTGGGGGTCTTTTTTGGATTTTGATTTAATTAGATCATATACTTGTCCTGACTGGGTTCCCAGACTAAATGATTTGTTTATGAGAGCTGTTAAAACGTAGTGTCTTCATATAGTTTTACTAATTACACAGGAGGTAGGGAGAAGATTGAGGATTTTAGGAGCAGTTAGGTCATGCAAATTATGCAGGGTGTGAATGGTGAGCAGGGTCTGGAGTATAAGTTTGTCAGCTTCTTGTGTAAGTGTGGCTGCTGCTGCAAGAGTTTGTAGGCATGCAGGCCAGCCTTTGGTAGTGGGGGGTAATTGCCTGGAAGGAAAGTGTTGTTTGTTTGGATGAGTAATCCTAGGGCGATGTTATGAGACTCTGTAACATAGAGGACAAAAGGGGGGATTGAAGTTTGGGGAAGAGAGAGCTGGGACTATTGTAAGAGCCTTTTTTAAAGCCTGGAAGGGTTTGTGGGTGGGGGTACATGGTTTGAGAGGTTCCACCAGGTCTCCCTTTGCAGCTTGGTGTAGGAGGTGAGCGAGGAGTGCAAAGTTGGGGATCCAGATATGAGAAAAGCCAGCAAGGCCTAAGAAAGAAAGGATTTCCTGCTTAGTGGTTGGGCAGGGCATGGTGGCAATAAGGGTTTTGCGTTGCATTGTGGTTGCATGAGTAGTGGGGGTTAGTATAAGGGGTAAGTGACCTGTGAGAGAATTAGTTGAGCTTTTGACGGAGAGACATGGTATCCTTTTCGTGCTAGGAAATATAGGCAAGAGGTTGTGGTGTTGGTGCATTCTGACTTAGAGGGGCTATAGATTAGGAGGTCATCTACGTATTATAGGATGGTATAGCTATTGGTTTTGAATTGTATGAGATTTTGGGCTAGAGGTTGCCCAAAGAGGTGGGGGAGTCTTCGAATCCTTGGGGGAGGACTGTCCAGGTATATTGAGAAGAATGATTAGTATCAAGTTCTGTCCACGTAAAGGCAAAAAGTTTTTGGGACTCAGGGTGTAACGGAACTGTGAAGAAGGTGTCTTTAAGATCTAGGACTGGGAAACAGGTTATGCAAGCTGGAATTTTGCATAAGAGGTTATAGGGTGCATTAGTTTGCTAGCTGCCGGAATGCGATATACCAAAAGCCAAATGGCTTTTAAAATGGGGAATTTAATAAGTGGCTAGTTTACAGTTCTAAGGCTGGGAAATTGTCCAAATTAAAATAAGTCTATAGAAATTAAAACAAATTTATAGAGACGTTCAACCTAAGGCACCTAAGGAAAGATACTTTGGTTCAAGAAGGCTGATGATGTTCAGAATTTCTCCCTCAGCTGGAAGGGCACATGGCGAACATGGCGGCGTCTGCTAGCTTTCTCTCCAGGCCTCTTGCATCATGAAGCTCCCCAGGAAGCATTTTCTTTCTTCATCTCCATAGGTTGCTGGCTGGTAGACTCCATGGTTTTCTTGCTCTTCTGTCATGGTTCCACAGCTCTCTCATCCGCAAAAAGGGACTCTCTCCAAAATGTCTCCTTTTTTACAGGATCCCAGTAAACTAATCAAGAATCATATAGAATGGGTGGAGACATGTCTCCATCTAATCAAATTTAATAACCACAATTGATTGAGTCACATCCCTGTGGAGATAACCTAATCAAGTCCAACCTACAGTACTGAATAGAGATCTGAAGAAACCATTGTTCCCATAAGATTGATTAGTATTAAAACATGGCTTTTCTAGGGTACATAAATACTTTCAAACCAGCACACTGGCCTTACCATTTTCCCTATCATTCTAAATCAGCCGGAATGATAGAATGGTGGATTGGCCTTTTGTAGGCTCAATGACAATGCCAATACTTTGCAGGGCTAGGCAGTGTTCTCCAGGAGGCTATCTATACTCTCAATCAGTATCTACTCTATGGTCATATTTCTCCCATAGTCAGGATTCATGGGTTCAGGAATCAAGGGGTGGAAATAGGAGTGGCATCACTCACTAATACCCCTAGTGATCTACTAGAAAAAAGTTTGCTCCCTGTCCCTGTTACCTTAAGCTCCGCTGGCCTACAGGTCTTAGTTCTAAAAGGAGGATTACTTCTGCCAGGAGACACAACAATGATTCCACTGAACTGGAAGTTAAGACTGCCACCTGGCTACTTTGGACTTCTCAGGCCTCTGAATCAACAGGCAAGGAAGGGAACTACTATACTGATTAGGGTGATTGATCCTAACTATCAAGGGCAAATAAGATGACAACTACACAATGGTGGTAAAGAGTTTGCCTGGATAATAGGAGAGCCCCAAGGGAGTCTCTTAGTACTCCCATGCCCTGTGATAAAAGTCAATAGAAAATTGCAATAACTTAATCCATGCAGTACTACCAATGACACAGAAATTCCAGGAATGAAGGTTTGGGTTACCCCATGTGCTGATTTGAAAATATTATGTACCCCAGAAAAGCCATGTTTTAATCCTGATTCACACTTGTGGGGGCACCCATTTCTTTTAATCCTGATTCAATACTGTAGGCTGGAATTTTTTATTAGATTATCTCCACAAAGATGTGACACACCCAGTTTAGGGTGTGACCTTTGATTAGATGGAGATGTGACTCCACACATTCCAGGTGGACCTTGATAAGTTTATTGGAATCCTTTAAAAGTGAAAACATTTTGGAGAGAGCCAAAAAGGACAGAAACTTCAGAGCTGACAGAGAGAGAGCCTACGAAAACTTCAGAGCAGAGCTGACACAGATGCTGACACGTGGAGAACAGAGACATGGATGTTTGAGATGTGTGGAGCCCAGCAGACGTTGCCATGAGATGTTAAGCAAGCCAGAACCTGGAGAGAGCCAAAGGAAGCCAAGAGATGAAAGCCAGCCCCAGAGAAGCAAAGTGAGGGATTCCCCACCACCACAGGAACTGAGGCTGAAAGCAATGGAGCCCAGGAGCCAGGGGACCAGCAGATGCCAGCCATGTGACTTCCCAGCTGACAGAGGTGTTCCAGACACATCGGCCTTTCTTGAATTTAGGTATCTTTACCTTGATGCCTTAGTTTGGATATTTCCATAGGCTTACAACTGTAAACTTGTAACTTATTAAATTCCCTTTATAAGAACTGTTCCATTTCAGTATATTGGATACTGGTGCCTTGTAAACTAGAACATCCCACCAGGCAAAGAACCACGGCCAGCTGAGTGCTTGCTGAGCGTAGAGGGAACATGGAATGAGTAGTGGAGGAATGTGGTGATAAATACAAACAACAATCAGGTAACCAGTTGCAGAAACAAGGATTATAAAGGTTATGAATAATTCTTCCTTACTTTGTTATGAGTATGTTTGTATCTATATACATAAAGCAAATATCTTTGTTTTCTTCCCTACTTTACCCCGTTATATGACATCAGTGGTATTAGTTTCAGGTCACAATATTTAAGTTATAGGATATCAAGTTTAAAAGTGAATTTTACCCAAGGACTTACACCCTATCCTGGGGAGAGTTAGTACATTTCCAACTGTTTGCAGGACTATTGTTAGGTGTAAATATGACTGTCATTGTTTTTATTTAGAGATTTAGTAAGGTTTAAGGAAATGTGTATGGCTACCAGGTTGACAAGGGGTGACCTGTGATGGTTAAATTCATGTGTTAATTGGGCCAGGTGATGGTATCTTGGTGTTTGGTCAAGCAAGCACTGGCCTGATTGATACTGAGAGGATATTTCATGGATGTAAATCATCAATAAGTTGATTGCCTCTATGGCTAACTACATCTGCAATCTATTGAGGAGATTGCCGTCAACAATGAGAGAAGTCTCGTCCAATCAGTTGAAGACTCTAAAAGGATAAGTGATGATTTCAGCAGTCAGAAGAGAGAATTTCCATTTCTACTTCAGCTAGCCAGCTTCTCATCAAGAATTCATCAAAGAAACTTTATAGGAGTTCCCAGCTTGTGGACTGCCCTATGAAATTTGGATGTGTCCATCCCCATAGTGATATGAGACAATTCTTAGAAAAAAATCTCATAATATTTACAGACATCTCCTGTTGGTTCTGTTTCCTTAGTGAATTATGACTAATACAATGAGAACAAGGATTTTACATAGTGTTAAAGTATTTCCCCACAAAATACTGTTTTCCCTTTGTAATGAATAAGGAACTTTTCAATGGAGAAGCCTATGGGACACTACCTGACATCATGTACCTCCTTATATGATGCACTTAGAGGGATAGAACATTACTTCTGAAGTATTTTTGTTTTTACAAATGCGTAACCTGAATTTAATCATGAGGAAATAATAGAAAGATTGAAATTGAAAGACAGTTTATGAAGTATCTAGGTCATGAAAGACAAACACTGAGACACTGTTCCTGACCAAAAAAGATTTAGGACACATGACATCTAAAGGCAATGTGAAGTTCTGGATTAAGTCCTGGACCAAAAAAAAAGAACATTAGTTTGACAATTGGTAAGATCTGAATAAATTTTGTGGATTAGATAGCAGCATTGTATGAATATTAATTTCATGATTTTGATCATTAGACTCTGACGATGTGAACGTTTGGGGAATCTAAGTGAAAGGTATACCAGAATTTTTTTTTTTGCAACTTTTTAAAAGTCAGATATTATTTCAAAAAGAAAAACTAAGAAAATAAATCTAATTGTGATTGATTAAAAATAGAATTATTTAATTCCATTTGCAATTCATATTCTCCAAGCGCATTTGATTTTGTGGTTTATCCACCCAGAATGTCCTACCTCTCATTACCTTATAATTAATGTTTGTCTTGTCAGGAACCTGGGCACATGGCTGAGAAGTAAGAATGTTTTCCCAATATTCAGTCCAGAAAGCCACCAGCCAATCTGGTCTGTATTCAATTTGAAAGGAGGCAGAGATGAGGCCAAATCCATGAGGTAATGAAACTTTTGGCCTGAGGTTGTTTGGGTTCCAGCAGTTTCTAACAGTTTGGGTAAACTTCTTAAATTCAAACACCACAGGGTTTAGACTGATAGGGTAAGATAAGCTATTGGCTTCTTGAATTGTATTCCTCTGATCCAAACATACTTGGGCTTAAGTATTAACTTTGTAGAAAGTTCTTCATTTAAATAAAGGAATACAATCACTCCCATTTTTCTTGAAACCTATGATCTCCTGGGTCTCACTTTCATTTTTCTGTTTTAGTTTGAGACACAGGAACAAGAAACATTTCACTTTTCTCTTTCTACTTACCAGAAGGAAAGCAACATTTAGAGAATCTGTGTGAAGGGTATACAGAAATGCAATTAAATCAGCCCTCAGCATTCATACTCAGTTAGGGAGACAAGACGGAGTGGTGGGGTCTGTGGCGGATCCTCTAAAGGGGCCAGCTGGGAATCTGTTTCGTCTGTGTTGACAATGTAGGAATGTGGGCCTGGTGTTGCGAGAAATCCAGACGTTTAATTATTGGCAACTACTGTCCATTATTTTTAAAATACTATGAAGGTACAGCAACTGTGGAAATCAGTTTGGCAGTTGCTCAGAAAGTTGAGCGGACTATTACCATATGACCTGGCAATTTCACTTCTTGGAATATATCCAAAAGAATTGGAAGCAGGCACTTGAACCGATATTTGCACACTAATATTAACAGTAGCCTTATTTTCACAATAGAAGCAACCAAAGTGTTCCACCAATAGACGAATGGTTAAACAAAATGGTATATACATACAAAATGAAATAGTATTCAGCCATAAAAAGGAATGAAGTTCTGATACAGCCTGGATGAACCTAAAAGACATCCTGTTGAATGAAATAAGACAGACACAAAATAACTACTATTATATGAATCTTCCTTATATGAAATATCTAGAATAGACAAATAGATTACAGTTTACAGGGAATGGGGAATGAGCAGAAGGGGGAGTTATTGCTTAATGGATACTGAGTTTCTGTATGAGGTGATGAAAAATTTGGTAATGGATATAGGGGATGGCAGCTCATTATTGCGAATGTAATTAATACCCCTTAATTGTATTTGAAAATTGTATATATGTTACTACAATAAAAAGTTTAACAACACTCTGTGCGCTACCTTTGTGAGCCAGATAGAATACATTGTTGGGCACCTCTGATTCAGACCAAGGGAAGAGACCCTCTTCTCCCTCCTCCCAACTCCCTCTGGCCCCCAGTCTGCCCTGAGAGGCCTCAGGGAACACACCTTAGGTAGAGCAGGTGACTCTAAGGGCAGAGTAACTGGAGGAACTACCAAGGTGAGTGGTGAGTGAAATAAATGGGATTGTGCTGAGGGCAGAAGAGGGTTTTCTGAAGCCAAGGATGGTTAAGACTGGGTATATGTGGAGGGAGTTTAAGAATCAGCTTATTTAGAATTACAGCTTCTTTGAAGATGCAATGATAATAATAATAGCTAATTTATTGATAACCTACTTTCTTTTTATTTTTTTTTAATTTTTTACATGGGCAGGCACCGGGAATCGAACCCGGGTCCTCTGGCATGGCAAGCAAGCATTCCTGCCTGCTGAGCCACCGTGGCCCGCCAATAACCTACTTTCACCAAGCACCATCTTCATTTCTAAAATAATTCTTATTAGCTCACTGATTAGCCACATTCTCTGGCTGCACAAATATTTATATAATACCTATGATGTGCCATGCAGGGATACACAGCTCAGTAAGGTGTTATCTATTCCCTTAACAAATAGATCATCAAGACAGTGGGAGACAGACCAATAAATCAGTGATTGGTTTGACCTCAGCCAGGCCAGAGTCACCTAAGGTCAGTCCTGCACAGGGGGCAGTGACAAGGTCCACTGGGTAGTTTGTTCAAGGAGAAGGCATTTAAATTATTTCCAAAGTCATTCAAAGTTAGCTTGGCAAAGAACAAGGGGATGGGGGAGTGTGTTAGTTTGCAAGCTGCCAGAATGTGATACATCAGAACTGGAGCGGCTTTTATAAATGGGAATTTAATGAGTTACAAGTTCACAGTTCTAAGGAAGTGAAAGTGTCCAAACTAAGGTATCCAGGTAAAGATACCTTAATTCAAGGAAGGCCGATGTGTCTACCATACTTTTGTCATTTGGAAAATACACTGGTCCTTTGGTCCTGGGCTCTGTTGCTTTCAGCCCCTGCTCCTGTGGAGGTTCCTCACTTTGCTTTTCCAGGGCTGGCTTTCATCTCTTGGCTTCCCTTGGCTCTCTCCAGGTTCTGGCTTGCTTAACATCTCATGGCAATGTCTACTGGGCTCTAAGTATCTCAAACATCTGTGTCTCTGTTCTCCACATGTCCGTATCTGTGTCAGCTCCGCTGTGAAGGTTCTGTTGGCTCTGAGGCTTCTGTTGTTTCTTTAGACTCTGTCTTTTCTGACTCTCTCAAAACTGTTTCCTCTTTTAAAGGATTCCAGTAAACTAATCAAGACTCACCTGGAATGGGTAGAGTCACATCTCCAACTACTCAAAGTTAATACCCACAATTGGTGCGTCATATTTTCTTGTGTTAATAACCACAATTGGGTGTGTCTCCCTGGAGAAAATCTAATCAAAAGATTCCAACCTACAGTACTGATCAGGATTAAAAGAAACCGCTGCTCCCACGAGATTGGATCAGGGTTAAAACATGGCTTTTCTGGGGGACATGATAGATTCAGACTAGCACAGGGAGGGAATTCCATGAGAAAGGACGTAACCCCTCCCATCAGGAAGTGCTGGACAGCCTGTTTGCTAAAAGATGGAGCTAGAGGAAATTTTCAGCTCTCCTTGCCTTCCAGTCCAGGAAACAATAGGCGCTCCCTCCTCTATTCATTCAATAAGCATTTACTAATCTGTGCTTGGCAACGGGGAAGATTTGGAGGGATTCTATCAATGAGCATTTATGACATGAAGAACCACGTGCAGTTGTGTGTATGTAGGTGTGTGCACACGTGTATGTAGGTGTGCGCACAGGTGTGTGTACGTGTGTCATCTTGGAGGTGTGAATAAAGGCAGGACTGGATACTTGAGGCTAGCTCTGTCTGCAGGTTTTTTAGTTTTCTCGGTAATTAATTTTTATGAGCCAGTAGAAAATTAAATTGTTCGTATGTGTAATATTTCCATATAAACAAGGATCAATAGGAGGGCAAGGTGGTGGTTGGCGATTACTTTCTCCAAGAATATGCCAGGGTCATAGTGGTGGCTTACTCAGACCCCATGCCAGGTTGCAGAGCAGAAAATAACTGAGGTTTGTTGAAGGGATGGTGCATTTTATTCAAACAAAGAAACAGGCGGTATAAGTCACAAGCAGGCGGAAATTCACAAATGATCTGTGTCTGAGGATGCGCCCCAAGAGAGATGGACTTTGGTATCAGGAAGGAGACGCGCTGAGTTTGGAGGAGACTCCCTGGAATTTCCATAGAACGGAGGCTGCTAAAAATACCTTGTGCTTCTTACTAGCATTTTGTTGGGCTTCCAAGGACCGAAACCTAGCAAGGCTGTATTTGTAGGACTGATGGAAACTCCAGGTTCTCTTATAACAACTTGAAACAGAGGTGAATTTGAATGTCCCAATGCCAGCACCTTTCATTCATTAGCGTTAATTAGGCGCCCACGTGTGAATTCCTCTGCCCAAGGTGCTGGATGAACAAAGACCTGTCCTCCCAAAGCTGACTACACCCACAGAAGTGCCAGGAAGCTTCTAAAATGAAATCAGAAGTGCACCCCTCCACCGCCCCCCCCAAAAAGACAGCAGAGATGAAAAGCAGAGTAATTATACCCTAACATGCTTTCCCAGAAGACACTCCGAAAAGAGCACATTAAGCAGGCAATTTAGGGAGTGGATGTTTACTTACGAACTACTTTTGCTTTAGAAAGAATTAATTGGAGGGTTCGTTTGCGTTCCATAAGCCAAGGAACATTTAAATGTTTGTTTATAGATGATTAGCTATTTTACTGAGAAGAGAGAATAGAGCTGATAGACTTAAAGTATAGGTAGGGTCTTTGACCAAGGGTTGTCATGAAGAAACACCAATAAAATACCAAATTTGTATAAAAAAGTGTATTTACATGTGCATTCTTGAAGAGTTGCTGTCAAATACATGGTAAAATATATCATGGTGTTGCTCTAGAAATTCTATCACCTGTCTATTTGTAATGCACAGAATCACCCCCCTTGTTTATTTGTTTTTTAATTCCCATGTTCAATTCCACTTTGCTGGAAGATAGTGACTGTTCCTTCAGCTCCAGTATGGTGCTTGCTTTGGGAGTTGGGGAAAAGGCTTTGGCCAGGGTAGCAAGGCCTCATTTGCACAGTCTAATTTACATTACTGTCAGGCTTATTACTGGATGACAAATAGCTCTCCAGTTCCTCCCTTCCCTTGACCTGGTGAATTTGTAACCAGTAAAGCCAGTTAGAGTTCCTTGCACTCTCAGAGGGTGGGGGCTGATGGAGAAGAGCAGACAGACTTCCTTGTTGGGATCCATGCTTGTCAGTGGGGGATCCTGGCACCTTCCCTGAAAGAACTAAAACATACCCTAAAATCAAGAGAATAATGGCAGTGCCAGAGAAAATAGAATTCAGCATGAACACCGAGCCTGATGCCTTCAGATGGTAAGCACTCAGTAAAGACCAGAAGAGAGGACAGAAAGAGCTGGTGCTTTCCATAAAACCAGAGCATTGTTGGGCCTCTAAACAGATTGTCAGGAACAACTGAAACTGAGCTGGGCCCAAAGCCTCACACATTATTGTCATTATTTTTATGATCCTGTCCATTCCTGAGAATGGGTCACACCCACTCATGACACAGGAGAAGTTTCTATAGGTTTTTGTTTTCTTTTTTTTTTTTAATTTTTTTTTTCTATAGGTTTTTTTAAAGCCCAAATTGGAGTTTACAATCACCTCTCTTCAGGAGTCTTTTTTGGTATTTTAGCAACTATTACATAACAGAGACTCTAGTTGTCTCCTAATTCCACTCTTCCAGTCTTCCTTTAGTGTTGGAACTCTAAACTTTTAGCTGGACACATAGCTTCCCTTGCAGCTAAATGTGGCCACGTGGCTAAACAAATAAAAAAAAAATAACTTATGCTTTTATATGTGCCAGGTACTAATCTAGGTCACTTACAAACATTAACCCATTTAATTTTCCCAATCACCTCGTGAAATATTAGGAAGCAGATTCACAAAGACGTTACATGATGTGGTCAAGGCCCCACAGGTGGTAAGTGGTTGAGCTGGGATTTTAACCAAAAAATGGCACACCAAAGTTTGCATTCTGGCTCACGTTAAGCCCAAGGAGATATGGGTAGAAGTAACAGTGTATAACTTCCCTCAAAGGGAGGGAACTTGCTATCCTCTGCCCCATCCTGTTAGCTGGAAATCACCATCTTAAACCACAAGATTGAAATCCCATATTGAGGATGGCAGAGCAACAAGATAGAAGGAGACTGGTTGCCTGACACCACAGAACTACCCTATTAGCCTGGATTCCTTATGTTCAGGCTGTTACATTAGAGGTATATTAATCTCTATCTGATTTTAGCCATTGTTATTTGGGAGTGGGATGGGGAGGGGAGTCTTTGTTCCAGCAGTCTTATGTGAAGAGTGAGGGCACCAAGGGAAGGGAACCATCTCAGCATCTACTATATATCCAGTACCTTCACACATTATCTCATTCAATTGCCATAGAAATTCTGCAAGGTAGGCATTTTATCTGGCATCTGCAATGAGGAAACTGAGGCTCAAAATGGTTAAGTAACTTGCCTAAAATCACACAGCTAGTAGGTGGATATGCTGGGATTTCAACAAACCTCCAAAAGCCTCTGTCTTAGTTTCTTTGGCTGCTGGAACAAAGAACCACACATTTGGTGGCTTAAAACTATAGAAATTCGGAATGATCATATGAAAAGAATGTTTGTGTTTGTATGTGGTTATGTATCCAAAATAAAAAAAAAATAAATTGAAAAAAAAGAAAGGGAGGGGTAAGGGGTATGGTATGTATGAATTGTTTTCTGTTGTCTTTTTATTTCTTTTTCTGAATCGATGCAAATGTTCTAAGAAATTATTATGATGATGAGTATGCAACTATGTGATGATATTGTGAATTACTGATTATATATGTAGAACAGAATGATTATATGTTAAGAATGTTTGTGTTTCTTCGTTGTCATATTTTTTTTAAAAATTTAAGAATTAAAAAAAAACTATAGAAATTTATTGCCCCACAGTTCTGAAAGACAGAGGTCTGAAATCAAGGTGGCAGCAGGGCCATGCTTCCTCTGAAGTCCATAGTGTTTCCTTGCCTCTTCCTAGCTCCTGGTGGTTTCCAACAGTCCTTGGTGTTCCTAGACTTTCAGCTGCAGCACTTCAATCTCTGCCTTGTCATCACATAGCCTTCTCCTCAGTGTCTCTCTATGTATCCAAACTTCCTTCTCATAAGGACACCAGTCATATTGGATCAGGGTACACCCAAATCTAGTTTGGCCTCGTCTTAACTAATTACTTCTGCAATGACCCTGTTTCAAAATAAGGCCACACTCTTGGGATGCTGTGGGTTAAAGGTTTGACTTTATCTCTTTTTGTGGTGAGCACAATTCAATCCATAATAGTCTGCTCTCTGGCCCCCCAAATTTATGTTTTATATATTAAAATTTATATTTCCCATATGCATCCTACTATACTTGGAAGTCTGAACTACATTGCAGCATCCATCTAAATCTAATATCTCATCTTCTAAATCATCTAAATTTCAGATAAAGGTGAAATTCTACTTATGGTTCAACCAGGGGCAAAATTCCTCTCCATCTGTGGACCTTTGAAATCTAGGGGACACGTTATCTGCTTCCAAATGCAAAGCCGGGGCAGGTACAAGGAAGACATTCTCATTCCAAAAGGGAGAGACTGGAAGGAAAAAAGGTGTCACAAGTTCCAAGCAAGTCTGAAACCTAGCAAGGAAAATTCTGTTATATATAATATGGCTTGAGAATAATCCTCTGTGGCTTGGTGCTCTGTCCTAGGGGCCCACTTGGGTCGATTCCCCGCCCTCTCAGCCTGTTGTGGATGGCTGCCCTGCATTCCAGACCTGAGGAGGTCCTTCAGCCTGGCCTCTACATTCATGATTCTGCACTTGGAGTCATTCTTCCTTCATTTTATCCTGTCTCTGACCCTTTCAGTCCGGGATGAAGTGTTTATCTGATATAAAATTCTCAAAAATCTGGTGATCTCCTGTGCAGTTCATGAGGGTCCAAGTTATTAGACAAGAGGGCCCTGTGCACATCTTTCCTGGATAACCAGGTCTCTATTCCTGGCTTCTGAAGAGATGGTTGAATGGATTAATGAGTCACATGACTAGTTTCTATAAGCAAATGGTTGCCCCGTCATACCCTTGACCTTGTCCCCAGAACATCCTCTCTAGATAGGCTGAGAATTCCCAAATCATCCAGTGCTGGTTCCTTTTTCCTTACTGTTCTAGTTTGTTAGCTGCCGAAATGTGATATACCAGGAACGGAATGGCTTTTAAAAGGGGGAATTCATTATGTTGCAAGTTTACAGTTCCAAGTCCGTGTAAATGCCCTAATTAAAGCAAGTCTGTAAAAATATCCAAATTAAGACACCAACAAGAGGTTATCTTCACTCAAGAAAAGCCAACGAAGTTCAGGGTTTCTCTCTCATCTGGAAAGGCAAATGGCAAACACAGCGATATCCGCTAGTTTTCTCTCCAGGCTTCTTGTTTCCTGAAGCTCCCTGGGGGTGTTTTCCTTCTTCATCTCCAAATGTCTCTGGCTGCATGGGCTCTCGTGGTTCTCATGGCTCTGAAGCTTTTTCCAAAATGTTTCCTCTTTTAAAGGATTCTATAGTAAACTAATCAAGACCCACCTGGAATGGGTGGAGTCACATCTCCCTCTAATCAAAGGTTAATACTCACAATTGGTATGTCACATCTCTGTGGAGATAATCTAATCAATTTCCAACCTACAGTCCTGACTAGGGATTAAAAGAAACAGCTGCCTCCACAAGATGGATCAGGATTAAAACATGGCTTTTCTAGGGCACATAATCCTTTCAAACCAGCACACTTACTAATTCATTCCTCAATTTATCTCTTTCCTCTCACATTATATTATAAGCATCCAAAAGAAAGCAGGCCATACCATCTGTTTTAGTTTCCTAGGCTGCTTAAAGTAGATAACATGAAATATATTGGCTTAAACAATGGGAATTTATTAGCTTACAGTTGAGGCCAAGAAAATGTTCAAATTAAGGCATCAAGACAATGCTTTCATCTCAAAGACTAGCTGCCAGCAATCCTCGGCTCCTTTGCCATATGGCAAGGCACATGGTGGCATCTGCTAGTCTCTCCCTTCTCCTCCAAGTTTTATTGATTTCAGATTCTTGCTTCCGTGATTTTTTTTTTCTGTCTGAATTTCATTCTCTTATAAAGGACTCCAGTAAGAGGATTAAAACCCATCCTACTTGAGGTTTTTCACACCTTAGCAGCCTCATCAAAAGACCCTATTTATTACAGTGGGCTTACACCCACAGGAATGGATTAGATTTAGGAAAATGTTTTTCGAGGGTACATACAGCTTCACACCACCACACCTTCCAAGCTTTTCTTGGAAAGCTCCTCAGCTAAATATTCAGGTTCATCATTTACAAGTTCTGATTTCTACCCAATAGAACACAATTTAGCCAAGTTCTATGTTACCTTATGACAAGGATCACATTTCTTCCAGTGTCCAGTAGTGAGGTCATACACTATTTGTCCTTTATAGTGTCTGGCTTATTTCACTCAACATGATGTCTTCAAGGCTCATCCATGTTATTACAGGTATCAGAACTTCATTCTTTTTTTCATTCATTCATTACAGCTGAATAATATTCCTTTGTATCTATATACCACATTATTTTTATCCATTCATTTGTTGATGTATACTTGGGTTGCTTCCATCTTGTGGCAATTGTGAATAATGCTGCTATGAATATCAGTATGCAAATATCAAATATATGTTCAAATATCTGTTCGAAAGTCTTTGCTTCAAAACCTTTTGGGTATATACCTTGTAGCAGGATTGTCAAGTTATATAGTACTTCTATACCTAATTTTCTGAGGAATCACAAAACTTTCTTCCATAACAGCTGTACCATTTTACATTTTCACCAACAAGGAGTGAATGTTCCTATTTCTCTGCATCCTCTTCAACAATTGTTATTTTCTTTTTTAATTTAATGTAGTCATTCTAGTGGCTGTGAAATGGTATCTATGATGGTTTTGATTTTGTATTTCCCTAATAGCTAGTAATGCTGAGCATCTTTTCATGTGTTTGTTTGTTGGCTATTTGTAAATATTCTTTGGAGAAATGTCTATTCAAGTCTTTTGCCCATTTTAAAAATAGGTTGTTTGTCTTTTTATTGCTGAGTTGTAATTGATTTCTTTCTGTTTTTCTGGATATTAAATCCTTATCAGATATGTGATTCCCAGATATTTTCTCCCATTGAGTAAGTTGTGTTTTTATTTTCATGGTAAAGTTCTTTAATGCACAAAAGCTTTAAATTTTAATGAGAGCCCATTTATCTGTTTTTTCTTTTGTTGTTTGTGCTTTAGGTTAAAATCTAAGAAACTATTGCCTAACACAAGTCCTGAAAGATGCTTTCCTATGTTTTCTTCTAGGTGTTTTATAGTTCTGGTTCTTATATTTAGGGCTATGATCCATTTTAGTTGATTTTCGTATTTGGTGTGAGGTAGGGGCCCACCTTCATTCTTTTGCACATGGACATCCAGTTTTCCCAGTACCATTTGTTGAAGAGACTATTCTTTCCCCATTGAGTGGACTTGGAACCCTTGTCAAAAATCAGTTGAACATAAATGTTAGGGTTGATTTCTGTACTCTTAATGCAATTCCATTGTCCTATAGGTCTGTCTTTGTGCCAATATTATGCTGTTTTGATTACTAAGAAGCTTTGTTTATAGCTTGTTGTACTTCTGAGCCCTCAACAGAATTGCTATTAATTGCATAGTTGTCCATATTTCTAGAAGCTGTCTCTTCAGGTAATCTAAACTTTTACTATCAAGTACCTCAATTTTCTTCTAGCCTCTACCTATTACCCAATTCCAAAGCTACTTTTTAGGTATTTGTTACTACAGCAACCCCCTTCCAAGTGCCAAAAACTGTCTTCATTTCCTAGGGCTGTTATTGCAAAGTACTAAAAACTTGATGGCTTACAACAACAGTTTTAGAGACTAGAAGTCTGAAATCAAGGTATCAGCAGGCTATAGTCAATCTGAGTCATGTAGAAGACAATCCTTTCTTGTCTCTTCTAGCTTCTGATGTTTGCCAGCAATCTTTTGCATTCCTTGGCTTGTAGATGCCTCACTTCATTCTCTGCTGGCATGCTTCCTAGTGTCTCTCTCTCTTCATTTCTTCTTGTGAGGATGCCAGCATATTGGATTAAGAGTACACCATTGTCCTGTATGCCCTCATCTTAATTTAACTAATTCCATTTCCTTTTTTGTTTTGTTTTGTTTTAACATGGGCAAGCACAGTGAATCGAACCCAGGTCTTGGGCGTGGCAGGTGAGAGCTCTGCCACTGAGCCACCGTGGCCCGCCCACTAATTCCATTTTCAATGACCTACTTATAAATAAGGTCACATTCTGAGGTACTGAGGGTTAGGACTTGAACATAACTTTTGCGGGGACACAGTTCAACTCATACAGCCTCTTTTTTACTATTCTACTGAATTGCCTTTTGGAGAAGGTGAGTCATTCATGAAAGTTATTCATACAACATTTGTCTCATGATTCATAAACCCTTTTATTAGTTACTCTTCAAAGCAATCCAAGGAGATGGGTACTGTTAGTTCCATTTTATAGATGAGAAAATAGGCAGGACAAGCAATTACACCCCCAAAGTCAACACAGGGCCTAGATTTAGAAGCTGCAGCTGCAAAATTCAAGGCTGATGAATCCTCTACAAATAGAACCAGCTTGAGAACGCAGAAGTCCTTATTCTTGAAACTTGCAAAGTGTTTTCTCATTTTTCATGAATTTTAAAAGTGGCAAACATAAGGAGAAGTTGGTCAGTTGATGACAGAAGTGTTGCTCTTAACCTGCGTTTTGGAGGGGTTTCCTAAAATATTTGACTGCTCAAGATTTGTTCGTAACATTAGACCTACTAAGTTGCAAGGACAGTTGCATAAAATCCCCCAAACTGAAAAAAAGGTAGCCAAGAGTCCCCCACCACATATCTCCTGGGTTGACATGTGTAGCCAGTCTAAGTTTGAATCCGTTTCTTCCATCCTAATTCCCAGGAAAGGGGTAAATTGATAAAACTTAAGCTCAATGCCTGCCTTGTCATCCCATTAATAGTGGCCAGTACTCTGTAACCATGTGGATTTTGTGAGACGCTCTTCCCAAAGAAGCAGGGATAGAGGCATCTAACCCAACAACCCAATAATGCACAATAGGGGAAGTTCTAGGCACCACAGGAGCCCTTTGGATGTTGTGTAACCCAGAAAGCTGGGAAAAGAGGTAGTGAGAGAACCTTCTTTAAGAAAGTGCAAGTGGAGATCTGTAGGATGAAGCAGAGTTAGATAAGGGTTATTGGGTCAGGAGGAGATGCAGTCCAGGCAGAGGGAACAGTATGTACAAACACCCAGAGACAAGTGACAGTGGCACATTCAAGGAACCAAAAGTTCAATATGGCAAGAGAGTGAAAGGTGCAGTTAAGCAGGAGTAGCTGAGTTAGGGAAGGTATGCTCAACCTTGGCTTCACCTTAGTACCACCTGGAGATCTGAGAAAAATATCAAAATACCCAGAGATTATGATTTAATTGATTTAGATGGGATGGGATCCTGAATTCTGGGTTGTGTTAAAAATTATTCCTGTGATTCTAATGGAATTAGAACCTTGCTCAGCATAGAAAGGTGTCTGCAATATCTCTTAACAGCAAAAAAGAACACTTTCAGAAAGATTTTCAGCAAGGAGTTGTATGTTCTGAAAAGCTGTTTGCTTTGTGACTTGTCAATGGCTCCCATTCCCTTCATATGTTAAAGGGACTTCTGAAGATCCTGTTACTTGAAGAGTAATCTCAGGACCAGCCTCCCATCACCTGGGCGGCTTGTTAAACATGCAGAATCTCAGCCCAGCCCCAGACCTATTGAACTAGAGTCTGCGTTTTAATAAGATCCTCAGGTGATTCTTGTGCGCATTAGACTTTGAAAAGTACTGCCTTAAGACACTGGCTGTCAAGCTGCAGAGCCACCTGGGGAGTTTAAACTATTCTAAGGCCTGGGTCCCATTCCCAGGGATTCTGATTTAATTAATCTGGAGTGTAGCCTGGACATTGAAAGCTTTAAGAGCTCTACCACATGATTCTCATAAGCAGCAAAATCTGAGAACCACAACCCTAAGGATCTTCCCTCCCAATGCTGCCTCCTCTGCTTCTAGCCCTCTCCCCTCTTTCTTCCCCCATGCCCAAATAGAGAAATCAGTACTGAAGACCCCCCCTCTATTAGGATGGTGAATTTCAAGAGGGACATTATCCTTGCTGTGCTATATGATTTGGGCTTAAGGATGATAAAAAGCTCCAGGCAAAAATATAGCCTTAAAGATTCAACTTGAATCAGAATTGGCTCTGAAATCTTATTCCCAGAATTATCTGAAAATTTATTCCTAGATCTCTGCCCCTTCCTTCCCTCTCCAAAGGAGTTCTGGAGAACTGTTCTCTGGAGTTCTCTCTTTCCTCCAAGCCAGTTTTTGAAGGTAGGGGAAGGGGAGAATAAATATTAGGCTTCTGAAATTCACCTCAGTGTCCACCATGCAGAACGTTTTTTATTGATTTGACGTTTCAACCTAAGGAAGTTATCCATTTAACTTAACGAGGTCTTGGTCTTTTGGGCTGCTCAATTTATGCTTTGCCCTTGTTCTCAGTAGCTAAAACACTCCAAAGCCCATGAAGCAGGCTCATGTTTTCTTTCAACCAGATAGTATCAGAGGGAAATAATTGAAAGCTTAGGTTAGAACAATCACCCTTTCATGGCAGGACAACGTGGGGGAGGGGAACTTTGCTTTATTATCCACAAAATTAACCTCCCACGAATGTCCATCATCACCCCACTCCTGCAGTTTTCAATGTCACCTTTCAACCTCCCCGTCCCTCCTTTTCTTTTCTTGGGGAAGAATCATATTTCCTGAAATGGGTTGAAGCAGACGAAACTCAAATGCAGAGAACTTAAATCTGGGCAGTAGGAGGCTTTCAGCAGCCAGTGACAGGTGAAATATAGCAGAGTCCGAGATAGAAGACTGCAGGCTGAATGAACCTTAGTCATCTCCCCAAATCCAGCTCAGGTGAATTGAACAGCAGCCAATTGGAACTATGAAGTTATGCCACAGTCCCCCAGAACTTCCTGAACCAGGGTCTTGAAGTTGAAGGGATGAGTTCATATATGAAAGAAAGGGTTTGGTGGATATTGAGGTTGCCTCTCCGGCATTTGCCCACTCCTCCAGAGTTGTGGGGTGGTTATGTGAGGGAATGGGTTTGATATCACCCCTAGCTCTATGGCTGGACTCTAATTGATTTGAAGCAATTAAGAAAATTCTACAATCCTACCTTCTCTTACCATCTCAATTGGTTTGGGTAGAAGCCAGCCTCAATATCATGAAAGGAAGATGGTCTAAGGATCAAGCCAACACATGGAGGAAGACTGATGTGATAAATTAGAGATACCACCCTCACAAGGACTATCAGGAATTGGGTATAAATATATCAGCTTCCTCACCCCTCAGGTGGGACAGTTCTTACACCATTTTCAGAACTTCCTTGAGGAATGAAACTCCAGGAGCCCAGGAGTAACTAGCTTAATAACATCCCCCTTATGGACTGCGTTCTCTTCCTATTTTTATGTCACAATTCCCCTCCCATGTTCCCTTCAGATCCCTAATAAACTATTTGTTGGTCATTCAAATCCTTGTTTAATCTGCTTCTAAACTAAACTAGTTTAGTTTTGCTAAAGTGAAAACCAAGCCTGAATTTTTAAGTCAAATTCATCGTTTTGTCTTTGTGAATGCTGTGGTGCTTTTTGGCCCTCTGCCAGGATCACCCTTTCTCCTGGTCCCTATTTCTCATATTTAAAACCCAGTTCCTTCTGTGTCACCTTCAAGACCCACCTAAAAAGAGTAAGTCATGACCTCCCTAATGCCACCACTAGACCATGTACAACCCTCTAGTCTTGGAGTGATTTGTAGCTTTACAGGAATTAAGCATTTACCTTGTAGTCTTTCTTCTGCACTGTTCCCGTAGGGATTAGCACAGAACTAGGTACACAGCAGACACTTCTTAATGGATGAGTGAATACATGAATAATTAAACTAGTGATTAAAGAGAAAAACATCTGTATTAATAATGGTTCTCTAGAGAAACAGAGCCAACAGGTGATAGCCATAAATTTGAGATGTATAAAGATGTCTTATGCAACCGTGGGAATGGAAGAGTCCGAAATCCACAGGTCAGGCTGTGAAGCTAGCAGCTCTGATGAAGGATCTGGACAAACTCCACAGGAGACACTCACTGACTGAAGAAAACAGTCAAAAGTCTCTCTTCTCCCTTAAAAAGCCTTCAATTGATTGGATTATCTCATTGGTGGGAAACACACCTTAGTTGATTGCCGATGTAATCAGCCACAGATGCAATCAACTGACTGATGATTTAATACACCAGCCTTTTAGTTTATCAACCAGACATGAAATGTCCTTGCAGCAATGGTCAGGCCAGTGCTTGCCTGATCAGACAACTGGGCATCATCGCGTGACCAAGTTGACACCAGAACCTAACCATCATAACATTCAATGCTATGGAAGCTGGAGGTTAGAGTTACTGGTTTTTGAAAGTTACCCTCTAAAGCAGAGGTTCTTAACCTGTATGGATTCTGGGGCCAGTGAACCTCCAGAAACTGTTGGCAAAACTTTGCAAATATAGGCATTCTTCTGAGCAGAAGGTATACACTGTCATGAGACTTTCAAGTTAGTCTGTGACTCAATTCATTCAACAACATTTGATAACTTATATGCCTATTACAACCAAATACTGGGATAGATACTGAGAATAGAGCAGTGAACAAAACAGACAAAATTCCTGCCTCTGTGATTTGAACAGTGAGTAAAAAAGTATTTGCAAAGTCCCCCTGGGGGAATGGTGAGAAAGGGGGAAAATTCAACTTCTCCAGGTGGAGAATTCTTGATATTCTCACAAGCAGTGGGGACAACCAAGATAATAGGCTGAGTCCTCAATCTTGGGATTTGTTCATGTAAAGCTTGACCCCACAAAAGATAGGTCAAGCCTACTAAAAATTAGGCCTAAGAATCACCCCCAAGAGAACCTCTTTTGTTGCTCAGATGTGGCCTCTCTCTCTCTCTCTCAGCCAACACAAGAAAACTCACTGCCCTCCCCCTGTCTATGTGGGACATGACTCCCAGGGGTGCGGACCTTCCTGGCAACATGGGACAGAAATCCTAGAATGAGGTGAGACTCAGCATCAAGGGATTGAGAAAACCTTCTTGAATAAAAGGGGGAAGAGTGAAATGAGACAAAACAAAGTGTCAATGGCTGAGAGATTCCAAACAGATTCGAGAGGTTATCCTGGAGGTTATTCTCACGCATTAAATAGATATCACCTTGTTAGTCAAGATGTAATGGAGAGGCTGGAGGGAACTGCCTGAAAATGTAGAGCTATGTTCCAGTAGCCATGTTTCTTGAACATGATTGTATAATGATATAGCTTTCACAATGTGACTGTGTGATTGTGAAAACCTTGTGTCTGATGCTCCTTTTATCTACCTTATCAACAGATGGGTAAAACATATGGCATAAAAATAAATAATAGGGGGAACAAATGTTAAAATAAATTTAGTAGATTGAAATGCTAGTGATCAATGAAAGGGAGGGGTAAGGGGTATGGTATGTATGAGTTTTTTTTTCTGTTATCTTTTTATTTCTCTTTCTGAATTGAGGCAAATGTTCTAAGAAATGATCATGATGATGATATGCAACTATCTGATGATATTGTGAATTACTGATTATGTAGAATGGAACGATCATTTGTTAAGAATGTTTGTTTGTTGTTATATTTTTTAAAAAATTAAAAATTAATTAAAAAAAAGATAGTACAAGAAAAAAAATTAAAAAAAATTTCCTGCCTCTGTAGATCTTTCATACCTGAGGGAAAACCAAATAAATCATACACAAGGATAAGTTCCATGAAGAAAAGTAAAGCTGAATGGAGCAGATACTTCTGGAGAAGATGGTGGAGTCGAGTGCTCCAGGATTCAGTCCTTCCACCAAAACAGCTATTAAGCAGGAAGGAATTGTCTGAAACAATTTTCTGGTGCTTCAGAGGCCAGATGAACACTATACAGTATTCAGGGAAGAGCAGGAGAAAGAGGCTGATGGACCATGGTAAAGAATAGTGAATTGCTCTCTCCATGCAGGGGCTGCCAGTGTGCATCTCCCACTCTCACAGCACACTGATTTGGGAACCCAAATGTCCATCAACCAATGAATGAATAAACAAACTGTGGTCTATACATGCAATGAATTATTATTCAGCCATAAAAAGGATAGAAGTCCTGATGCATGCAATAACATGAATGAACCTTCAGGACATTATGTTGAGTGGAATAAGCCAGAAACAAAAGGACAAATACTGAATGTTCTCACGGTTATGAACTAATTATAATAAGCAAACTCAAAAAGTTAGTCTAGAATATAGGTTTCCAAGAAAATGGGGTTAGAGAATGGGAAGTTAATGCTTATCTTGTGCAGAATTTCTATTTAGGTTGATTGTAAAGGTGTGGAAATGGATAATGTGCTGGTAGCACACTATCGTGCATATAATCAACTGCAGTGAATGATGGGTTGAATGTGGTTAAGTGGGAAAATTTCGAATGTATCTATTATTAGAATAAAAATTAAAAGATAAAGAATAGGGGGTGCAAGTTTCAGTGGTAGAATTCTCACCTGCCTTGCGGGAGACCCAAGTTCGATTCCCGGTTCATGCACTGCCCACCCCCTTCCCCCCAAAAATAATTCAACAAATGGTCCTGCAATAATGTGATAGTCACAAGGAGAAAGAATGAAATGTGACCCCAGCCATACAGCATACAAAAAAATAAAATAAAGATAAAGAATAGGACTGTACAACACAGTGAGTCCTAATGTAGAGGACGGACTATAGTTAATAGTATGAGTATAAGAATATTCTTTCATAAATTATAACAATGTACGATATTAATACAAGGTGTTAATAATAGGATAGTATAAATATGGAAAAATACAGACCTGATGTAAATTATGGGTGATGGATAAGAGTATGATTTTAATAATCTTTCAGATATAACTACTGTTTAAAAATAGTACAATTAATTTTAAAATGCTATCATCTATGGAACAAATGTTCCACACCAATACAAGTGTTTTGAGATAGTGTGGTAGGATAATTTGAAACTGTATGTACCCCAGAAAAAGTTATTTTCTTAAAGCAAACCTATTCCTGTGGATTTAGACCAATTGTGAGTGGGATCTTTTGATTAGGTTATTTCAGTTGAGGTATGCCATATGTGAATCTTGATCCTCTTACTGGAGTCCTATATAAGAGATGAAATTCAGAGCACACAGAGAAGCTAAGAGAGAAAAGCTAGAGACTGAGAGAGAAAAGGTAGAGAAACAGAGAGATGGATACTCAGAAAACAGAGAGAAACTACAGAAATAAAGAGAAAGCCACTGAGGCCAGAAGCTGGAAGCAATGAAAACTGGGAGAGAAGGGAGAGACCAGCAAACTTTGGCCATGTGATAGAGGAGCTGAGAATTCCCCGATGGGGAGAAAGCTTTGCCTGTCGATGCTTTGATTTGGACATTTTCACAGCCTTGGAACTGGAAGGTTGTATGTTAATAAAATCCCATTGCAAAAGTCAACCCATTTCTGGTATATTGCATTTTGGCAACTTTAGCAAATTAACGTATGTGGTGTATGGGGATCCTGTATTTTATGCATGATTGTTTTGTGAATCCATAACTTCTCTTATTAAAAAAAAAGAATTTAGATAACGTGCCAGGTTATGGACAGTCACTGAGTATAAGTGTTTGTTAAAGGCTCAAGTGATCAATTAAAAGTTATTTATAATCTGGTCATAACGTAAATATTTTATGGATCCAATGGCTATAAAAGTAAATAGATGTGAAGCCAAAAGAAATAAATAAAGCAGACTGAGGACGAGAGTAAAGCAGCTGTGTGCTGCTTACATAGGATGGTCAAGGGAGGCCTTTCTGAAATGGTGGCATCTGTGCGGAGACCTGAGAGAAGGGATGGAGCCCTTGCCCGTGGGGAGATCTGGGAGAGAGCCTTCTAGGCAGAGGGAGCAGCAGGAGCAAAGGCCCCAGGGAGAGCCATCCAGGGCCAGAAAGATTGCTTCCATTGAGTGGAAGGCAGTGAACCATAGGAAGAGTGGTGAGATGGGGTCAGAGAGGTGCTGGGGCCAGATCACATAGAGTCATGGGGACCATGGTGAGAACCTCGGGGTTTACTCGAGTGAGATGAGGAAGCCAGAAGAGGGGCACATTCAGACATGGGTTTATAAGGGTCGTTCACAGGAACAGATAATAGGGGACAGGAGGCGAAGAGACCAGTGAGGAGATGATGGCAATGATCTAGACGAGTGACAGGGGTGGCCTGATGTAGAGGGTAAGAAGTGCTTGGATTCTGGCTGTACTTTGAAGATAGAGGCAACAGAATTTGAATTGGATGGCGGTGTGAGAGAAAGAAGAATTGGTGATGATTCCAAGGCTTTGGACCTGAACAGCAAGAAGGATGGAACTAGGATGGGAAGTCAGTCGGGGTGGGGGGTGGGGGCAGTTTCCCCGCTTCTTAATAAAGGGATCCTTAATCACTGCCCTAAAGTGACATCACAACTGGTGACTGTAAACCTCTCATGCTCTCTCTCTGGCTGCTTCCTGTCCTTTGTGAAATCCAGTGAGGTATAAATAAACAAGCAAGCAGTTTTCTCTAAGACCTTTTTGGAGGCTGAAACCACAGTGATGGCTCCTGGATTCTAGCCCTAGAACCATGAGGAGAGACATTTGTTTTCATAATTAATATTCTTGGAACTTGCCTGGCCAAGAAAAAAGCTTGAAGAAGGCAGTGCTTCTCTTTGGCAGCCTGCATTCTTTTCATTCAGGTTCTCTCTCACCCTCCAGGAGCCATGCTTCAGCAGAAAGAGCAAAAATTGCTCACTCAGAAAGATCTGGGATATAGCCCTATTTCTCAGTACAGCAGTGCTGAGTATGCTATTTAACTTCTCCTCTCCTGCTTTCCTAATCTGGAATCCTAATAGTGGTTGTTCATAGGATTCCATGAAATAAGGCATGTGTCCCAGTTACCGTTGCTGTGTAACAAGCTCTCCCCAAATTTAGGGTCTTAAAACAACAAATGTCTTCTGATATGCAACAGATTCCATGGGCCAGGGATTTGAACAGGGCTTGGCTGGATGATTTTTCCGATCCTCACAGTATCAACTGAGATTACTTGGTAGTTCTCAGCTGGTGGATGGGCTGGTCTGGAGGATCCAAGGTGGTTTCACTCGTGTGGTACCATGGTGTGGATGACTGGAAGGCCACTCTGAGTGGAGCACATATATATGGTCTCCAGAATGGCAGTCTTAGAGTAGTTGGACTCCTAACATAGCAGTGGGTTTTTCCTAGAGCAAGATTCCCAAGAGAATCAAGCAAAAGCCTTATGACCTTTTTTGACCTAGTCTTGGTAGTCACTGCTTTAGGTTCTTAGGCTGCTCAAGCAAATACCATAAAATGGGTTGTCTTAAACAATGGGAATGTATTAGTTATGGTTTTGAGGCTAAAAGAAAGTCCAAATCAAGGCCTCATTAAGGTGATGCTTTCTCCCTAAAGAATATGACATTCTGGGGCTGGCTGCCAGCAATCCTTTGTTCCTCTGTCACATGGCAAGGCACATGCCATCATCTTCTGATCTCTCCTTTCTCTTCTGGGTTCTATTAATGTAGTTTCTTGCTTCCTGTGGCTTTTGCTCTCTCTTTCTGAATTTCATTCCACTTATAAAGGACTCCATAATAGGATTAAGACCCATTCTGATTAAGGTGGGACACATCTTAACTGAAGTAATGTCATCAAAAGGTCTTACTTCCTATGGGTTTATACCCACAGGAATGGATTAAATATAAGAACATGTTTTTTCTGGGGGCACATACAGCTTCAAACCAACATACTCACACTTTCTTCACATTCTGTAGATTGCACATGAATTTTCACATTCTATAGATTGCAAATGAATTTTACAATTAGTCAAGGGTCAGGGAATTAGACTCCATCTCTTGTTGACACAGAGACAATGTTAAGATGTAGAAGAGCAGCACGTGGGGTGAGAGATATTCTTGCAACCGTTATTGAAGCATTAAATGAAATAAGGTAAGCAAGTCAGCTGACAGCTGCAGGCACATAGTAGGTCTTTAGAAAATATTGCTTCCCCTCTCCTGGCCTTTTGTTCTTCTGCCACTGAAGTCTCTTCTACTTCCCGGCAGGGCTTTGTCTTAAGCCGTGCCTCATGGATGAATATGGAAGGTAACTGTTAATACTCATCAAATAACATCTTATGCTGTTTGCATTTCCATGGGGAATCCTGCAACAATCTACCATCAATCATGCACAGGACCAAAAGCCTTCTGGACCCAATGAAATCAAACTTCAGTGGTGTTATTATAGAGAGCGGTGATAGGTAGGAAAGGTGTTTTTGTGGTTTGACTGGGGCCTCTAAATCTCAGCCTGGGCCACCTGTTATAGGCAAAGTCATTGTATAGTAGAAAGAGCCCTTGACTTGAAGTCAGGAGGCTCAAATTACTAGCTGTGTGACTTTGGCCAAGGTACTTAAGTCTCTGAGCTGCCTTCATTCCCTTATCTGTATAACAAAGCTAGAACTACCTTCCCAGTCCTCACAAATGAGATGTTTCATAAAGGATTTAGGATTTTACAAATCTCTGGTGCTGGTTTATACTTTTAGGTCATCCCTGGTGATCAATAAAATAGTAGCTACATTGAGGAATTGACTAAGGTCAAATTTATGTTCCATCATGGCAATGGTTTTAAAACACTGCTGCAAATTCTTTGACACTCCTACCAGCGAGATATGGGGTCTATGTCCCTTTACTTTGAATGTGTGTGTGGAAGTGATAACTTTGACCTCTGAGGATGTCATACAAGCCATGCAAAAAAAAAAAAGCCAAGCAGCTTCTGCCTTATTCGTTGGAAGACTCACTCTTGAAGACTTGAGCGGCCATGTAAGAAATTAGACTATCCTGAGGCCTCCATGCTGTGAAGCAGCCCAAGCTATATGAAGAGGCCATCTGTTGGCATTCTGGTCGCCTATCTTAGCTGAGCCCAGACTTTAAGACATTTTTGCCCAGGAGCTAGACACCTGAGTGAGAAAGCCTTCAGATTTTCCGAGTCTCCAGCCCATTCAAATCTTCCCAGATGATGCCCAGCGCTGTAGAGCAAAGACAAGCCTTCCCTATGGTATGTTATCTTAATTCCTGATCCTCAGAATCCCTGAGCATAATAAAATGGTTATTTTATACCACTAAGGTATGCGGTGGTTTGTTGCACGGCAATAGATTAACAGATGAGCCACTGTTAGCTTTTTGACTTTGAGCAAGTTGCTTTAACTCTCAGATCCCATCTGAGAAGTGGGGGATTGATAATAATGGTACCTACTTTTTAACTGGATTTTTGTGAAAATCAAATAAGTTAAGACAGTTGTGTTTGGCAAACAGTAAGTGCCCAAGGAATATGTATACTCTTGCTCTTACTGACAGGGCCGAGCACTTGGAGCTGAGACTTTGCAGAGTTATTCAGTAACTAATACTGTTGTCTTCCAGATGGTCTAAGGCGAATCCCTTACCTGCAGACCCCATTCCTCACCTGCTACAGGTGATATTTTCCTGTCTGTTGGTTCTGCTGGCTCCCTGGGTCTCAGTGATGGTGCTCTCAGGAGATCCGGGCTGCAGGAAGCTGGGGTATGTGAGAGGTGTGCACCCCTTCCCTCACCTTCTTCCCACCCATGACCCAACTGGCCCAATTTAGCTGACAGCAAGGGCAAGAATCTTCCAAATTTTCTAATTCTTGCAATATCCTACTCAGTAATAGGGTTATATCAATCAGGGTCCCTGCAGGGTAGTGTTGGCACACTCAAACTGGGCAATTTGAGAAGACTTTGATAAAGGGACAATTTATGAAGTTGTGAGAAGGGTGGGAAACCATATGGGATGGTACAATACCCAGGTTAGTAACAGAAGGGAGTGGGGAGAGGGAGGCTGGGGAAGATACAGGCTGTGTAGTGGTGGTGGGTGCAGGATGACTTAGAAAAGCTTAAGCAGCCAGCCTGTGTCAACCTCGCAAGGAGGTTGCAGACAGAGCACACACCCTGATCTCACTCTCCTACCTTCCTCAACTTCCTGCTGAGGCTCCCCATAGGCCAAGGAGGACAGCCTCTTACAGTCTATTCAGGGCAGCCTGGTACACAGCAGGATGGGAAAGGGTGGAGAGGGGTCTTAGGGGGCAAAAGGAAGTCATCTAGCACAGTCATTGTCCTAATCTAATTTACAGTGGAAAAACCAAGCCTCAGAGAAGTTAAGTAACTTGCCCAAGGATACAAGGAAATGGATGATGCTTCCTGGAGGGACAGCCCAGTAATTTTCCTTATAAAAAATGTTTTTAGGGGGTGCATAGGTGGTTCAGTGGTAGAGTGCCTTCCATGCAAGAATCCTGGGTTCAATTTCACCACCCTTCCCCCCCAAAAATGTATCTGAATCTAAGTTTCTTGGTATAATCAGAGTAAGATTTTGTTGTTGGCAGGGAAAAGAGCAAAATATATTTGAATTTCATTTTAAATTATGGCCATGTCAAGTAGCTTCATTGTAAAAAACTTTCTCTCAGCTGGCTGGGTCCAGGCTAAGAGGGGGATGGGGGCAGGGAGGTGTTGGTGAGGAGACATTCATTGAGGAAACTCCCTCCAGGACTATGGAAATCTTGCAGTATTTAAAGTCTGAGTGTTTGTTTATCTACCTGGCTAGCAGGCAGTTAATCTTTGTGATATTTAAGATCTGTATACCTTAGGCAAATGCAAGAGAGATTTGGACTGACTTCAGGCATGAACAAAAGCTGACCTATTTAAAATATTGCTGGTCACCAAATCTCTCTGAGCCTTATCTAGAAGGCGACAATGAGGCCAAAAGCACAAATATTGAACCAGACGAGGGTGCTAGAATCTCAACAGTGCCATTTCTGGCTGTGTGACCTTTGGCAACTGACTTAACCTCTCTGTGCCTTGAACTCCTCATCTGAATACCAGGGATCTTAATAAGAGCACTTGCCTTCTGGTGCTATTGTCAGAATTACATAATTAGTACTGTAAAGTACTGAGACAGTGCCTGCAATAACCATTAGCAATTATCATGATCTCATAGTGTTGTCGTGCATAAAATACTCAGCATAGTCCCTGAGACATAAGAAATGCTCAGTCACTGTTAGGGATCATTATCATCATTAATTTATTTGTACAAGTAGTTAGTGAGCACCTACTGTGTACCAAGCCCCGGTCTGGGCACTGGGGAGGACAGTAATGAAGAAAATGGATGAAAATGTCTCCTGTTATGGAGCTTACATTCTAATGCTGTTAATAGTAAGGGTCAGAGGCGGATTTACCAAGAAGCTGAGCTGAACTATAAGTCCCTTGATTGCACAAGCCCTTCCGAGACCCGATGAGGGCCCCTAGCAATGTGCTTGCATTTCTTGCTTAATTCTGTGCTCATAATCATTCTTAAAGAGGGCCCCCTAACTGCATAAGCTTCTGGCCCCGCAAAACCTGAATCTGTCTCCTTAAAAGTTTATTTG
>PVIY010020715.1:0-43585 GCA_004026745.1 Myrmecophaga tridactyla
CCCCCCCCCCGCCCCCCTCCCCTCCCGGGGCTCAGAGTTGCCCAAGTCATTTCCTGAAAGTGAAAATAGCTCGCAAAGCAGCGCTTGTTTTAAAACACTCTCGCCCCGTTGCGACATGGCCGGGATTTCCTCCTTCCCGCCATGCCCCCCGCCCCCTCCTCCATGGCAGCCCTGGAAACAGCTGAGAGTGTTTGGTAATCCACAAAAAGCAGAAACAGGAGAGTGTCTGATTCAGCTTTCTGAGTAAATAGCTCGGGCCCACTTCCGCTGCCTGAGAAGGGCGTGTGTGCATGCGTGCGTGTGTTTTCGAGCCTCCTTGCACCCTCTTCGGCAGCTTCTGCAAAAACTTCCAGGACACAGCGGCAGCCCCTCGGCCCGGTGCCCCTGCAGCCCAAACCGGGTCGGGACGACTCTGCTCGCCAGCCCACGCCGAGTCTCGGTGGTGCTGGGGGAGAAAGAGAGGCTGGCGGGAGATCGTACCTATAAATCACTTTACAAAGGGTTTCCAGTCTTCCCAGCCGGTTCAGACTTCGGCGTTTGGTCAGATTTCTTGCTTGGCGGAGAACACCTGCCGGGTTTGGCCCGGTGGCACCTGAGCCTGAGGAATTCACACCGGACTGAACTGCCGAGTTGTGTTTTCCTGCGAGCTCCCGACCCAGGGGTCAGCAGGGAATGGGGTCTTGCAGAAGGCTGGCTCTCTGGTGATCTGCAGAGATCGATGTAGATGGAGCCCTTGTCTTTCTCTCTGTCCCCTTCAGAAACCCAAATCCCAGCTGCCACCAAGCATCTCCCATAGGCAGGGGATTTGCCACACCCCACACCCCCAGGAGATCCTTGGCATTTTCTGGAGACATTTTCGGCGGTCAAAACTTGGGGATCGGGGGAGGCCAGGGGTGCTGCAAATACCCCCTCTGCGGAGAATCATGCAGCCCCATATGCCAGGCTACAGAACCCCGCCCCCCATCCTATAACATCAGCGCTGCTTCCATTAGCAAGGACACAAATCTGTCCTGGGATGCTTTGGTGGCAAAGGCTGCCCAGAAAGAAAGAAAAAAGTGTGAGTCAGACATTCTCAGGGTTTCAGCAAGGACATAAACCCTTTTTCCTTTCTAATAAAGATTTCCTTGCATCCATTACCATGAAAGAAAGTGCTAAATGCATATTTTTAAAAATTGCCCTTAATTCCACAATCCAAACCCAAGCAAAGCTTTCTGGGGGGGGAGTTGGTGGAGGTGAAGGGGAGTCAGGATGGTGGTTAAATTGCTGCCACATGGCTATGATTGCCGGCACATCTTATTTTTTTTCCCCAGTTAAAATTATCAGCACTTTCCATGATGTTTTTATTATCACTTTTACCAGCTGCATAATATTCCACTTTGCCGTGCCAGGAGCTGTTTATGCTACTCGTAAAGCTATGCTGTCAGGAGCCTGAGTTGTTTCTGTTTCATGCCGTGGGCAAAAAAATAAAAGCACAGTGTAGATTTGGCCACATTCCCAACTGTCCCTGGGGGTTGGGTGGAGGGGCCAGAACAGGGAGAGGTTTGGGGGTGCAGCTTTCGGCCTGAGCAAACTGCTGTGCCAGGGACGGGCTCCTGTGAGGGTGGGGCAGGGCGGGGAGGTGGATGCAGGATCTTTCTCCTGCCAGGTGAGGCCGGTCCAGGGCACGGGGTGACCTGTGGATGGATGATTGTGTGAGGTGAGGGGTGGAGGGTCATCAGTGGGCACCCCTGGCTCAGCACCCCACCTCCTGGGCATGGCCAAGTGGGCACTGGGCTCTGTAGGGGTGGCCTCCACCCAGCAGCTGCCAGCCACTCCCCCGCTCCCCAGCTGTGACAACCAAGAATGTCCCCAGACATGGCCAAGTGTCCCCCAGGGTGTGGGCGCAGTCTGCCCTGTTTAGGCAAAACCGCTCTTTCCCATGGAAGCCCTCGGATCGGCTGTGCAGCTTTGCCTGCCTGGGCCTCAGTTTCCCCAGCTGGAAAGAGAAGGAGGCGATGGCACTGCTAAGTGCCCGGCATGACATGGCCGGCCGGGGGGAGTGGCAGATGCAGGGTGTGCTCTGCCTGTCCCTTTCTCCCTGCGTCTCCTGTTCTCACCCTGCACCCCCTCTCCCCCGGCCCTGCCCCAGCCATCCACTCGGCAGATGCTCCGACGCCTCGGCCCCGGGCTGCTCCGGGGGGAGCAGAGGTGACTCAGAAATGACTCAGCCTCAAGCCGCTGCTCAGAGTTGGGATCAACACGTTTGTTGAGTGACTAAGGCCGTGCTAACCATGGCTCATGAAATGGGACCTGTCTGCTTGTCTGTCTGTCCATCCATCGATCCATCCATCCTTCCATCCATCCATCCACACATCACCCATCATTATCTATCTCTTCCTGTCTCTCTTCCTCTTCCTCCCTCTCTCTCCAACCATCCATCCACACTTACATGTAGATACAGATATAGGTAAAATCTCTATTTCCCTCTTCACCCACCCATCATCCATCCCTCCACGCTCGCACCACACTTGTTGGGTCGCTGTACTAACAACCTGAAAATTGAGCTCGGACGCTGGGGGAGATTTCTTTCATTCCGGCCCCCGCAATCAGTTCTCCCTTTCATTCCTCCCCAAAGAGGGAAGAGTAACCACCCCCATTGTATTGACTTGGGAAGTGGGGCTCAGAGAGGGAAGGACTCACCTGGGGAAGGCCCAGGGCTGGGCCGGAACCGCGGTCGGCCTGGCTCGGACGCCCTGTCTCCTCCCCACGGCTGCAGGTGTCTCGCCCACCCTGTCTTCTTCCACGCCCGTGGACTGGGGGCTTCATGGAGAGCCCGGGAAGCCTATTTTTCCTGAAACGTCTCAGACAAAGAGGGACATGGTCAGGAGAGGCAGGTGTGGGGTGAGCTGGGTCCCTGAACGCGGGGCTGGAATAAGAGGCAGGAGGAGGCCTGGGGGACTTGGCCGGCAAGAGGCAGGAGCCGGCTTCAGAGTTCCAGGTCAGTGTGAGTGAGGTTTCTAGGTCCAGCCCCAAGCTGAGTGTTTTCGGGGTGCTCTCTCGTTTGCCCTTGTGCCTGCCCTAAGCGCAGGGCCTGCTGTGGTGCCCAGGTTACAGCTGGGAAAATAGAGGCTTGGGGAGGGAGGGATGGCCACTTTCCTGAGCCATGGAGGGAGAAAGTGCTGGAGCTGAGATATGACCCCAGCTCAGCCAGAAATGTTTTCTCCCCACGGCCTCCCTGGGCTGCCCTGCCACAGGCAGTGACTGGATCTCTCTGGGCCTGTTTCCCCATCTGAAAACAAAGGCATCGAGCCCACTGACTCCTCTACAAGGATCCCATGTTGAGGATGCTTTTGTCTCCCCAGTGAAGTCCAATGACGTCTTCTTTCATCTCCTGAACATTCTAGAGTAAACCCAAATGCTTCATTGTGGCCTGCGGAGCTCTGTGGGGTTGGGTCCCTGCCTCCTGCCCCCTTGTCTCCTCCCACTTTCCCTGGACTCACTCTGTGCTCCTTATGGCTTGGCACACAGGCCTCAGAAACTTTGCACATGCTGTTCCCTCAGCCTGGGATGCTGTTCCCTTCGGTCCTTCCACAATTGCTCTCTCTCATCTTGCAGATCCCTGCCCAAAGGTCCTGGCGCTGACCCTCCCACCCGCCCCCCCCCCCATCACTGTGACTCCTTCTCCCAGCCTCCCGGTACCCCTACATACACTGCCTCCAACGTGGGGGCTCGTTGCTCCCACTAACCATTCCTCCTCGCCCCCCGCAGACCTGCACACAGGCCGCAGCAACCAGATGCCTTAAGTTTGTTGCAATAAGTCAAAATCTGCCCCTGCCCCAGACCCCAATCTTTACTGAGTGCCCATGGGGACCAAGGCCTATGCTGGCCCGGAGCAGGTCCAGAGGGAGCCCAACACCCCTGGGGGACACGGAGGTCTGTGCAGGGCAGCTGGGGCTTTGTGCCCCGGCCCTCAGGCCCTTTCATTGGGGGGTGGACTCATGTCCCCCCACAAAAAGGCACACTGAAATCCTCCCCACCAGGGTCCCGGGACCTGGCCTAGTTTGGAAACAAGGTCTTTGAACAGGTGACAAGCGAAGACAAGGCCAGACTGGAGGGCAGTGAGGCCTCATCCACCACGGCTGGTGGCTCTAGAAGAGGGAGATTTAAATACGACAGACAGAGAAGACAGCCACGTGCAGACAGAGCCAGAGAGTGGAGTGATGGGGCCACAAGACAAGGGCTGCTGGGAAAGGCCACGGTGGATTCCCCATCGGTCCCCGCCGCCCACAGCTGGGATGGGGGTTGGCTCTGGAACTGGGAGAAAAGGGGGCACTGCCGGTTCTCCCAGTGGGCGACTTGTTAGGGCAGTGGGGGGGAAACGCCCTCCTTCTCCTCTGGGCCTTCTCTGCCCTCCTGTTGGTTTCCTAAGCAGTTTCCACTCCAGATTCCTGGGGCTCCTTTGCTGGGTCCGACTGGGGTCTCCCGGGGGTGGGGTGTGCAGAGGCCGGGCCCAGGCTGCTGCAGAGTCAGGAAGCCACCCCGCCTCTATCAGGGGCACCTGAGATAGGGACTCCCTCGTGAGCCCCTGGAGAAGCGGGTCCAGGCCCCGAGCGTGTTCTCCATCCATCGCTGGTCTCTCTTCTGTCACCTTCGCTTGCTGCTTGCACCCTGAGTAGTGCTCCTCCTTCTAGGGCGCTCACAGGGGTGCCCCCCATTCCTGACCCAGCCTGAGGCCCTGCAGACGTCCAGAGCCCTGAGCCCCAGCTCATGGCCACGACAGCTCCGGGCCCCAGTCCGCCCCCACCCCCACCTCCACCCTGGCGATGGGGCAGCACATGCCGTGCGCTGCCCCGGAGCCAACGCCCTGCAGTCGGGGCGCCGCTCACGCCCGGCACCCCCTCTCGGCCGCTCGGCCTGCAGGCTGCCTGCCCTCTGCCCCCGGCAGGCACCCCCGCACCTGCCTGCCCCCCACCCAGAGCTGCCTCCCGCACCGGGGATGCTGAGGCCTGTGGACCGCACTTGGAGACCTGCGGGAAGACAGCCACGGGCTGGGTGGGGCCCAGAGAGGGCAGCAGCAGAGTCAGGGTCCCACAGCAAGTTGGGGAGAGATGCTGCGTCCTCACCCACAGCCACTGCGTGGGACAGCGGGCCCTCTCGGTGCCTCTGCCTTTGCAACGGGCAGGCCCCAGGCCACAGACACGAGTCCTGCCGAGCTGGGCATGCGGCTGGCTGCACGTGGCCGGACATACCTCAGCAACGTCCCAACCTACAACAATGTGACCGGAACACGAGCTCTTTTCTCCCTCCCTCTCTGTTATTTCATTTTATTTGTTAGTCCAGGGAGAACCTGCTTGGAGGCTTCGGCGACAAATCCCGGCAGAGAGAGATGCATCGGGCAGGCGGAGCTCACGAGCCGGGGTGGATCCGGCTTTGCGAAGGGGAGGGGTATGGGGGTTTGCAGACCAGGTCCCCATCTGCAAATATGGCCGTCCTTGATGGCCCCCAGCCCGGGCGCCCTTTGGGGAGTTCCCATGGCTGTCTCTGCATTAGGAGCCGGTGCTGACCTCACAGGGATGACCCCCAGGCCAGCCGCCAGGCCCCAGAGAGCGGCTCCCACAGGGATTTGCCTCAAGGAGCCTCCAATGGGTAATTGGCTGTGGTCAAGCCTGGCCGCCCAGCTATATTCCTCCTACTTGCTTCGAATATGCTGGAAACTCCACGTGCCTTCCTGCACCTTATGATCTGCCGTCTCCCTCCTTTCCACTTAGATTCTCGCCTTGTACCCAACAACCCGCCTCCCGGCCTCATCTCCAGGGACCCACCCCCACCCCCTGGCCCCTCCTCCATCTGACATCTTTGCAGACTCTTCTTCATGCCTCAAAGCCCTTCCCATTTATCCACTGGGCAAACCCTCATCCTTCCTACGGGCTTAGCACAAGCGTCACTGCCCCTGGGAAGTCTGCCTTGACACTGCCCTCCCCCCACCTCCCCCCCAGTGACTCTGCACCACCCTGGGCCGGAGAAGCATCAGCGAGGCGGCTGTGGGAGGGCTGGGTGGGGTGGCCAGGGGGAGTTGGGGTCAGCAGCATGAGTCGGCGTCGTGGCTCTGCTCCCCAACATCCATGTAGAACCGCCCAAACTCTAAGGCTTCCTGGCCTGACAAGAGACCAAGGCAGAGCCACGTGCACCGTGGGATATTGCAGTGTAGACAGGACTGGACTCTAATCCCAGATCACCCCACTGGAAGGTGGGCTGGACTCCGGGGCCTGGTCGCCGGGGCACAGAGGGGGCTGGGCTCTGGCCTCTGGTCATCACAGTGTCCACAGGGTTGGGGTCTGATCCCTGGTCACCCCAGTGTAGATGGGGTTGGGCTCTGGTTTCTCGTCGCCCTGATGTAGACAAGGCTGGGCTGTGGGACTTGCTTGACATAGTGTAGACAGGGTTGTCCTCCAGGCTCTGGTCACCCGGTATAGACAGGGTTGGGCTCCGGGCCCTGGCTGTTCGGTGTGGACGGGGTTGGAAATCCACCCTGGCCGCCCACTGTGGACGGGACTGGATCCCTGCCCTGGCCGCCTGGTGTAGACAGGGTTGTCCTCCAGGCCCTGGCCGCCCGGTGTAGACGGGGTTGGGCCCCGGCCCTGGCCGCCCGGTGTAGATGGGGTTGGGCCCCGGCCCTGGCCGCCCGGTGTAGACGGGGTTGGGCCCCCACCCTGGCTGTCAGGCTCTCGGAGTGGAGTCTGCTCAGGGTGCTCGGCGCCCCCACTCCCAGCCCCTGCTCCTGGGAGAGGGAGGCCCTGCGGTGGCAGCACTAGGGCACCTCACCCAGGACAGCCTCGCACCACCCCTGCTGTGTCACCACTGCTTTCCATCTCAGGCCCATTCGGGTCTGCATTAACACACTCTCAGAGGCACCCGTGCGGACTCCGGTGGGGGGGGCTGCCCACGCTCCCGGGGTGTTTCTGCTGAACCCCACATTTAGACCCACCCCGGGGCCTCCTGTCCTCCCCGGGCCACCCTGCTGGGGCCCATCGGAACCAGTGGGAGGGCTGCCGGGGCTTCGCGTCTCGGGGACAGATGCTGTCCTGGGCGGGGTGCCTGAGCGCTGAGCCCGGAGGTCCCAGGGGAGGCAGCAGGGCTTGGAGGACGGGCGGGCCCGGGCTGGGGGCGTCTGACTTCACCCCCGATTTTGCCCAGCTCAGGCCCAGGACTGTAAACCCTGTCCCGTGGGCTGGGGAAGGGGGCACGGGAGGGACGCGGCCGGGGAGAGCCACCTCGGACGTGGTCCAGGGTCCTTGCCGAACCCCCCACCAGATGTGACCCTGAGGAGGGGACACTGACATCGAACCCAACTTGAAAACTCGAATTTGTCAAACAGAAAATTTGCATCTTCTATGCTGGCAGGAACCTTCTCTCGGGATACCAGTGACAGACGCGCAGAGCGGGTGACAGCTCACGTGGCTTTTATTTCTTTAAAGGAGGCGGAATCCACGTTACAGGAAGTTAACCACGGTAAAGCCACGGTTTGGGGTCAGCCGGGGCATCTGCGACGTGCGATGGCCAGCCCTGTTCTCGCTGCAGAACATTTTTATCACCCCAGGAGGAAACCCTGTCCGGGCCGCTCTTTCCAATTCCACTAGTTAATACCACATGGGGCTCCAGACATGCGTCCGTTTGGATACCAGAGTACAGCTCATTTCCAGAGAAATATTAAAAGAATATTTTCGGTCCAGGAGTCAGACTTCCAGTCCAGATGTGACTGTTATGAATGGAGGGCAAGAGATCAGAAAGGCAGAACGAGCCTGTCATTATTACTCAATTCACAGAACGAGCCGTTTTCATTTCACGTAATTTCCTTTTAAACATATTGACCCTAAAACTTACGGGGGAACGAGGGAGCCTCTGGTTTGCCGGCATCTGGAACCATGTGGCGCTTCATTTTCCCTCTTCCCGGTAACGGCACTCACACCCAGAGGAAGACAGAAATCAAACGATCAAAACTCAGAAACTGTTTCACTCTGATGGAAAATGAGATTCCAGGAGGGCAGAGGAAATATTCTGCTCGTGTTGTACCCCCTGCACCCAGCTCAGGGTCCTAGACCAGGCCGTGGAAAATTCCATCTGCAGGTCCAATCCAGGCCCCCACTTGCTTTTGCAAATAAAGTTTTATTGCGCCAGGCCCCGTCAGGCAGAAAGCAAACGAAGGAGCAGCGTTGAAACCCCGGCGGAGGTAAATACCCCTTTGTGCAAACCCACGCCATGGAATTTCGATGGAATAAACTCGTGATAGCAATCACATTTCCATTTCCAACTGCCCTTTATGTTTTTCCAACAACAGCTCAGGATAGGATTCGCACGGGGTGGGGTGGGAATGGGGGGGGTACACATTTCAAAGGGACCGGGTCTGATAAGAGGGCAGAAATATTTATTCCATTATTCTAAGAGGCAGGTTCTTGGTTTTGCTGACGCTTCCTGTGAGGTTTTAAAATTAGCCTTTCATAACTGTTCCAGGACTTGAGGTCCGTTTAAAGGAAATGGACTTTGAAGATGCAATTTCACTTGCTCCGAAGAGGCTATGGGGAATCCGTCATCCTCTTCCCAAATGCTGCTCGGATGGGGGTGCAATCCGGAGCTGCCAGCTGCAGCCTGGAAGGGGAGCCCGCTGCCCTGGGGGATCCAGAGGCTGTCACTCCCCAAAGGGGACGAAAACTTCCCACCACGAGGAAGCCAGAACCCATGCCACGCGGCCGAGTCAAGAGAATGGGTTATCGGCACGCAATTGTACACTCGAAAGGGGTTAAAACGGGAAATGGGATGTTGGACGTGAGTTAACACGACAAAAACTCACACAAAAGCAGTGGGCTACCTGACATATCTAGCTGCAGTGAGCAGGGAGCATGTTAATTTTGCGTGGGGTGAGAAGATGCTGCTTTTTGGAGACGTGCACACGTCACCGCGTAAAGGTGAAGCAACAAGCGGCCGATGCGCTTTAAGACGCTTCTGAAAAGGAAAGAAGAAAGGGGCAGGGGGGACGCAGGATTCAGGTGAGTGTGGGAGCTGGGGAATGCAAGTGGGAGCTCGGTGTACTCTTGTCACTCCTGTTGTGTTTGGAAATTTTCACGACAGATGTTTAAAAATAGGATATTGTGTTTTTCAGGAAAAGGCGTGCGCGTTCTCTGCCACAGAGAAGGCAGAGAGCCAGTGGGCGTGGGGATGGGTTAGAGGACTGGACGCTGGCTATTTACACAGCAGGTGTGTGTGTGTGTGTGTGTAAAGCTGGGGAAAAGGGAAACAGGCTTTCAATGTGGCTCCACCAAACAGCGTACATGAAGGCGGCTAATATGGGAAATTCTTTGTTGCAGGTGTGTTGCTGCAAGAGAAATTGAAAGTAATGAAAGTAAATTCAGGCCAGCACGTCCAGTGGGGTGGACAAGGCGTGACGGGAGGCCCTGTCCCTTGGTAGCCTGCTTCCCCCAAACCCATCACCACCCCTGGCCGACCTCGAGAAAACATCAGACCCAAGGAGAGACGTCCTACAAAAGCCTGAGCAGCCAGCGCTCCTCAAAACAATGAAGAGCTTGCTTCAAGATGGAGGGGAGCCTCAGGAGACGGGGCGCCGGGATGTCCCGTGGGGCCCTGGGCCATAAAACGGCACTGGGGGGACGGCGGGGAAATCTGAATAAAGTGCGACTTCAGTTATGAGAGCGTCGCTTGGTTCAGCAACGGGGATCCTTGCTCCGTAGTAAGTGGGGGAACGCTTTCTGTGCTACTTCTGTGGTTTTCTCCTAAATCGAAAGCTAAGATTTAAACTGTAAATAATCATAACCATAAAGCGTATTGAAAAGCAAGAACAAACAAGAAAAATAACGCAGGCGTCCTTAGAAGAGGGCGATTTAGGCACAGACAGACGGACAGACAGAGGACAGCTGGGAGGACGGAGGCAGGGACCATGCTGCCCCATCGATGGCACTGCCAGCACCTTGATTCCAGCTCTCTGGCCTCCGGAGCCGAGAGAACCAATTCCTGTCTCAAGCTGCCCAGTCTGGGGGACTTGGTACGGGGCGCCAGGGGACTAAGGCGCCGGAGACGGGGAGAGCGAAGGTCACGGCCGGAGGCGGGGAGCGAAGGGTTCCGGGAGCCCTGGAGGGTCACCCGTGCAGAGGGCCGCCGGCCTGCACAGGCTCACCCCGAGGCGGAACGTTCTGGGACTTTGGGTCCGGCCGTCTGCATGGCGTCTCGCCCCCTGCCCTGCCCAGTCTCGGGGTCAGGGGCTCTGGGCTGCGTGTCGGTGGGTGGAGGCGGGTTCGAGGCTGGGCTCGGGCGGCTCAGACGCCGGCGGGTCTCTGAAGTGTTCCCGTCGGCGGGAGCTCTGGGCAGCGCAGGGCTGCATGTCTGACCTCCTGGGGGTGGCGAGAGGCTGGGCGTGCGGCATCTGCAGGGTCCTCGGCAGCTCCTGGGGTGGTCCCAACAGCTAGGTCCAAACTTCCAGAATGTTCTAGGGGAGTCGGGCTGCATCCTAACGGAAACCCCTCCGTCTCCGAGTGCAGGGCATGGCCAACCTCGGCCCTGGTGGACAAAGGCGGGGATCTCTCTTCAAGTTGGAGGGTTACAGCCCCCACTCCCTCCAGCCGCAGTGAGCGCTCAGCCACCGAGTTTAAGTCACTGCATTCTGGGGAGCAGGGAGACCCCCCCCCAAATCTCCAAGGCTGGCTCTCTGGAGCCCCAGTGCCTACTTGAAAGCTTCAGTTCTGAGCAGGAATGCACACTGCATCTTCCACGACCCTGTCTTCTGGGACACACGTCTGAGCGGTGGTTAAATCCGCAATGAAAGACTCTCATGCTTTGTATTAAAATATTTTATATTACTCATTCAAACTTAATTTTTATACAATGAATGCATACATCGAGGGGCTCACTGGTGGGTGGGGGCGGCGTTCCCGGGGGCATCTCGTGAGCTGGGCATGGAGTGCAAGGGGCAGGCCCCGGCTCACCTCTCCCGCCCTGCGCGGTGTGCGACGGGAGGACGACGAGCTGCCCGCCCCGACAGGGACGCGATGGCTGGACGAGGCGCCCCATGCAGACCGGGGCGGCCGCAGAAGCAGCGGCTTCTCCAGGTCAGTCCACCCGCAGCCCCTGCTTCTGGCCGAGATGCTGTGACCACGGGTGGGAGTGTGAGATGGCTGCACAGCGCTGCCTGCGCCTGGATGGGCCCTGGGGCCTGGCTCTGACCATGTCACGGCGCAAGAGGATGAAGATGTGTGCTTGCATGTGTGCTGCATGTGTGCCTGTGTAGATGCCGTGTGTGTGTGTGTAGATGCCGTGTATGCTGTGTGTGGACACCGTGTGTGTGTGTGCAGTCACATGTGGGGACCACGTGCGTGTGCAGTCACGTATGTGTGCCATGTGTGGAGGCCATGTGTGTGCGTGTGCAGATGCATGTGTGTGCACTGTGTGTGTGTGCCGTGTGAATGTGTAGACATCACGTGTAGACACCATGTGCACGTACAGATGCATGTATCGTGTGTGTGCAGACACTGTATACAGGTGCATGTGTACACCATGTGTGCGTGTGCAGATGTGTGCTGTGTGTACAGATGCATGTCGTGTGCGCATGTGCAGACATGTACAAATGTGTACAGATGCGTGTACACCGCGTGTGCAGATGTGTGCACTGTGTGTACAGATGCGAGTGCGTCCTGTGCAGACATGTGTACAGATGCATGTGTATGCTGATGCGTGTGCGCCGTGTGCTGTGTACAGATGCGTGTGCGCCGTGTGTGTGCAGACATGTGTGCGCTGTGTGTGTACAGATGCGTGTGCGCTGCATGTGTGTGCAGACGCCGTGTGCAGCCACCGTTTCCGGGCAGCGGGCGGCGGCCTAGGCGGTGGGCATGTCGGCCTTGCTGAGAGCGATGGCTAGCTCTAGGTCCTCCTGCTCCTGCCGCCGCAGCCGCGCCAGCCTCTCCTGCTCAGCCTTCTCGCTCTCCCGCTTGGCCCAGGCCAGCTGCTGCTCCTCATTGCCAAACTGCAAAGAGAAACAGAGCTGGGGTTATGCTGGGAAGCTGGGGCTATGCGGCCCCGGCTCACAGGGATGGGGGAACGTGGGGGCAGGGGCAGGCTGCAGACTGCGACCGGGGCATCTCTTGGTGATAGACAGGTGTCTGGGGGCCCCCACGCCTGGCTCTTACCGCGCACGGAGGGGCAGAGCTGAGGCCGGCCATGCCACAGCCCCTGGAGAAGCCGGAGCGGGAGCAGCAGGGCTGGGGCACGCGTCCACCGACTCCTGAGGGCCGAGTGGCCATGGGAGAGGAGCTTGGGGGTGGGGGCTCCTTGGGAGGCAGCAGCTGTGCCCTTGACCGAGGCCAGCCACCTGGGACCAGCCAGGACAGCGGGAGCCCGGAGCCCGGCACACGGGATCCACCGTCGGATCAGGGGTGCTGGGCCCGGAATGTCCCGTTACCCCGAGAACAGGAAGAGCCCTGCTCACGAGGGGCAGGGGCCGGGCGTGGAAACCCCCAGGTGCCGCGCGGAGACCCTGACTGGAGGCTGAGCCGACAAGCGCGTGGGGTGTGAGAAGATCAGAGATGAGCGCCAAGGGTTCCGCAGCCCAGCACGCAGGAGCAGCCAGCCAAGGCTGCTGGCATTTCTACACCTGGCTGCACGGAGGAAACGTGCCACACCTCTGGAGTCACTTGTACTTTAACATTTTCGAAAGGCTTGACATTTGCATTGCAGTTTGAGTTTTTATTCTAGGGGGAGGGGAGGGGTGTTTCTGAAATGTTTCATTAAAAAAAAAAAAACTGGAACAGTTTCTAGCCGGGGAGAGAGGCTTTGATTCGGGGGTAGGATGCTGGATCCCTCGTGCCCCTCGAGGGACTGGAGAAGCGACGCCAGGGCCCAGACCCCCAAGTGTGAGTCCCCACATCCTCAACACTAAAGCAGGGGCTGCGTCTCTTGTGGCAAGGCCTGCAGTGCCTGCCAGCTGCAGTGCCCCAAGGAAGGCTGCTGCTTGCTTTGGGACTTGGTTTCCCCAGTCAGCCCAACATGCCTCTGAGCAGCTCAGACCTGGCCAGGCCCTGCTGAGCATCTGGGGGACACAGAGATCAGGAGGTGGTTGGCCCCTCCCAGGGCACCCCAGGCTCGCATGGGGGCCCCTGCAGACCCTCACCGTGAGCCCTTCCCACCCTGGCCAGATACACCGAGGCCTGGGGGCGACCGGGCTCCGGAGCTGGGCTCTGGCTACGCCAGATACCCCTGGACCTGAGGGGACAAGGCGGCGAGCTGGGGCTCAGGGTGGAGGGAGCCCAGGACCGAGCCTGGGAACTGCCGGGATGGGGTGGGGGGGCTATCTGGACTGCGCAGGGCTCGTGGCCCCAGCGGGGACTGGACAGTTTCTCCTGCAGACTCCCTGGAGCAGTGTGACTGCACTGGCAGCTTCTAAACATCTCACAGCTCGGACGGCCGGGGCGGAGGTGGGAGCAGGAGCCCAACAGGGGTCTCAGGGGGAAGGCGGCAGCAGAGAGCTGGCCAGGGTCGCGGGTGGGGGGAGGCAGCAGAGGCCAAGCAGGAGCCACACAGGGCACAGGAGGGAGGTCGGGAGAAAGGATGCCAGATTCTGGGGTGCAGAGGCCTCTGCCTTGCTCCCCAGAGACACTGTCCAGACCAGCACTCAGGGTCCACCTAGCGTCCAGGCTGTGCTCCCTGAGAGCTGCCTTCCAAGCGTGCTTCTTGGACAGGCCAGCTCTCCTGTTATGGATAATGGGTTTTCCTCGTCATCATCCTTGGGGAATTTTCCACCGCCACCACATTGGGAAAAAAAACAAGGAAAAAACAACAAGTGCTGGGACAGATTATTCCACAGGGTGGTTGATCCTGTCAACAGGGAGCAGCCCAGCAGGGAGCTCAGACAGTGGGGAGCACGACTGACAGGGAGGACGGACAGTAGGGAGCACAGCTGACAGGGTGCACAGTGAGTGGGGAGCATGACAAGTGGGGAGCACGGCTGATGGGGAGCATGACAAGTGGGGAGCACGGCTGACGGGGAACATGGAGAGTGGAAAGCATGGCCAGTGGGGAGCACAGCTGACAGGGAACATGGCAAGTGGGAAGCATGGCCAGCAAGGAGCACAGTTAGTGGGAAGCACGTCCAGTGGGAAGCACAGCCAGCAGGGAGCATGGCCAGAGGAGAGCACAACCAGGGGGAAGCATGGCCAGTGAGGAGCACAGCCAGTGGGAAGCAGAGTTAGAAGAGAGGATGGCCAGCAAGGAGCACGGCCAGCGGGGAACACGGAGAACAGGGAACACAGCTGCCGGAGTCAATGGCCTCAGCGAGTCGGGAGGGCGAGGAGAATCTATGAGGAACTACAGGCCTGGACTGCAAGCTTGGAACCAGGCGCCGAGGAGCTGGGCAGTTAGACCGAGGCGTCCTGGCTGCTGCTAGATCTGCTGCTGCGAGGTGAACTGTGCCGAGGCAGGTGCTCTGGGCCCTGTGGCATGGGCCAGCACCAGACCAGATGCCATGGAGAGTGGCTCGGGTGGCCTGCACGCCCGTGAGCAGCGAGGCCGAAGGTCGGAGAGAGCACTTGACAAAGGGGCTTCCTCGTGGCCTGCTGTGTGTCCCGAATCAGGAGCGCATCCTCTCCCGGTCGTGGCGGTGACGCTACAACTCGGCCACCTGCTGCCTTCTCCAGCGAGCCGCAAGGCTGGCCCGAGCCGGAGTTCTCTTGCCCAGCAGGAACGGGGGTGAAGACACGTCCCCAAGGCCCACAGACGGCAGCTTGGGGGTCCAGGGGGCTGGCCTGGCCCATCTTGAGCCGACAGGGGTCGGACCTGCGGCCACCTGTGTGGACACACCCCATCTGGTTCTGTCGCTGCCCGGCAGAAATTGGCATGGCGAGGCCCACGGCGGGCAGGTGGGCGTGGGTGCATCTGACCCCTTTCCGGGGCTGTGCTGGTGGCCCCAGCCCCCTGCCCCCTGAGCTGCTGTGGTCACACCTGGTTCCTTCACCGATGAGAGGGTCACCTGCCACGTGGTCTGCTCTCCGTGCTGCTCCTGGGGGAGACTTCTGGAAAAATGAGTATTTGGGACCCTCTGGACGCCACTTTCAGCGGACACGCACCACAGATGGAGGCCTGTCTCCGAAGCCATACCGGCAGGGGGAGGGGTTCCCGTGACCAGCCGCGAGCATAAGACGGAGCCGCGGGGCCCGAGGACTAGAGGCCCCAGAGCGCGGGGCCCGAGCGCTGCGAGGAGACGTCCATCTCCCGGAACTGCAGCCCCGACGGCGCGGCCCGGCCCCGGCCCACTTGGAGACCTCAGCATTCCTTTGGGGAAGCTGAATTCTCAAACCGAGAAAATCGGCCTTTTCCAGGTGAGCACAAATCTGCGAGATCTGCAGCCCAGGAGCCCTGGGTGCCGGGAGGGTGGAGAGGCGTGCCCCCGCCGTGCCCCATCCATGGAGGGCGTCGTCGTCTCGCTGTGTAGGGAGAAACTGGAAAAACGAGCATTCAGAGTGGGAATGGTGATTTTAAACTGCAAAGAGCAGGGCTACGAGCTCAATGGGGCAGGACTTTAAACTGAAATTAACAGCTATGTTGGACTGACTGACCTGGAGGCCAAATGAGAGCTTGAAGAGTTGGGTGAAAAAAGAAAAAAGAAAAAAAAGTTTCCCCCAAACAAGCTGTCTGGGGGCAGAGGGGGGCAGGTCACAGGAAATAAAAACTGTGCTTTTCAGAAAGAGAACAGTCATTTCTTCAAGGTGCCGTTCAACTCCACTCGCCCCTTTTTCCCACTGTGAACACAGCAGCTGAGTCATGCCGGAATAGCCCTGGTTTGTTTTTTTTTTTTTCCACAAGCATTCATATCTTTCCGCCAAAAATACAAATAAAATGTAATAAACGAAATGCTGTTCAGGAAACTCTAGATAGAGTGGGTTTTGTTTCTGACTTTTATTAGCAATGCCATAATTTTGAATGCGTTCACCAAGTGGCTCCGAATGTCACCAAAAATCCCACTAACTTCAACGGTAAATAGTCACAGCGGCCGAGAGCCAGCGTGTTTCAGGATCCCAGGCGGTTTAGCCACACCACCGAACGGCCAGGATGGATGCAGAAGCAGTCAGCGTTTACTGCGCCTCGAGATGGCCGAGCTTGTTTTGAAATGGACATACTGGGAGTTGAAACAACTATAAATAACAGCTCTCACATCTAGTGGCAAAACAAGGAGCTTTACAAACAAATTCAAACGGGAAACTTTTTTAAGAAAATGGTTGTGCAACACTCAGGTGAAACCTCTTCTGAGAAAACACCATCTGCAGCTCTCGGAGAACAAGACTGGTGTGTGGCCGACAGAGATTTCCCCCCCTCCACCCCAAGCTGCAGTGTTTTGAAATGCTGAACGCTTTTCCCACGTTGCATCAAAGGCAGGCTTTCAAGATGCCAGTACTGGCTTCTGAAAAGGCACCTAACTCTGCTAAAATAAACTTTTTGAGCCCTCTTTCTCTCTCTCTCTCTTTTTTTTTTTTTTTGCAAAGGAAAAGGACTTCAGAGTGGTGGTTGTTGGGGGGGATGTCTTCACTTCGTGGTAGCTGGTGCTTGAAATCAAAGTTAGAACAGAGCAGGTCAAATGGCTCGCCGAGTGTGCCACCGTGCTTGCTACATGAAACACACTGGACAGACCGGAGGCACCCGGCACAGAGACTATCGCGGGGCCAGCCGCACCTGGATGTAACTTTTGCAATCGTACTCTTAGGATTCTGGGACATCTGACACCTGGGCTTCCAAAAATCAATGCATAAAACTGCCTCCATGCAACAGAAACAGCACAGAGAGGTCACCGGTGACACACTGCGGGAGGGAAGCCTGCAGGTTTTATGAGGACTAGCCACGCCGCAGCGCTTTTTTTTTTTTTTTATTTTTTTATTGAGACTTGCTCTCCTTACAGAAGCAGCAGAACAGAATAAATAACGCGGGCGCGCGAGAGCGTGAGGGGCTGAGAGAGGGGAGCCAGGAAGGAGGTATGCCGTTTGAAAGGAACAATAAATAACCCCCAAAAAAGCTGCAAGCGGAGGGAGGGGAGGGGGTGGCGCAGTGGCAGGAAACTCAACTTACAGAGGTGAAGTCTGCAAACCCCAAGGAAGAGTCTTTAGAAGTTTTAGCTGAAGAGGAGGGAGCAAATGGGTCTTTTCCACTAAATGGGTCCCCAAACCCCTTTTTACTTTGGAACGGGTCACTGCTGTCCACCCCGAGTGGCTGGAATGGATCGGGGGGCTCAGGAAAGTCTGCGGAACCAAGCTGGCTTACAGGTGTACTTTTACCTGGAAGGTTTAGGAGAAAAAAAAAAAAAGGAGAAAAAAAAATGCAAGTTACTTACCGCAGAGACAGCGGAGGCGGAGAGAGGCGGGCCTGGGGGAGCTCTCCTTGGGAGAGCTCGGAACAGAGCTAGCGGGACCAGGTGGAGGCAGCGTGCACCCTCCTCAACCTGGGTCCCCACTCGGCCTCGCCCTCGGAGGCTTTACCGTGCAGGGGTACACAGAAAGCACATGGCAGAGCACCCCCCACTCGATGGCTAACACTTGTAAGTTTTGTAGGAAGCGTGTGCACAGGCATGCGCTGGAGGGATTCAATTTGGCCTTGTGAAACATTTACTAACACGCTGAGTGAAACAAACAAACACGCATGGCTGAACAGAAAAACACACTGCAGGCTCCCAATCATTACAGACGAAGGGAGGGAGCGGTGGCATTTGCAACACCCGGGGAGGGGGGGTTAGTGTCACAACTCAGGATGGTGAGGTGGGCTAGCTACGGGGTCCAGCAGCCCAGGACTGGCACGCTGGGCCAGGCTGGCAGCCGAGGGCCTGCTCTGTGCCCCGGCTTCTGTCCCTCGGGGGCCGCGGCTCCTGCAGGCCTGTGCCTTCATGGGGCCCCAGGACGCCGGGGAGGTGTGGCAGACCGGACGGGGACAAGAACGAGGGACAGTAGCTGGGGATGGTGTTCCGAGGGCGGGTGGTGTCTTCCCAACAACGTGCTGGAACATTCCACCGCAGGCCCCAGCTGGGGTGAGTCTGGAACCTGGTGCCCAGGGATGTCAGGCCCCTGGGGGTGGGGTGGGACAAGGTGGCCAATTTGGTCCAAGGGACAGGTCTGGCAGCTCCCTAACACTCAACACAAGCTCCTCCTCCTCGCCAGGAGTGCACCAGTGTCTGCCCTGCTCCGATCGCACTGCCAAAGCAGCCCCACCTCTCCTGCGGCCATCGGGCAGGGGGCGCAGCCGAGTGCACCTGCTGCCCGCAGCCCTGGGCCTGGGGTCACCCGCCTGCTCCCCGGCAGGATGAGCCGCGTTTCCGGGGACCACCGGAGGGCAAGCGCCTTGGCAGCAGCGGCCTCAGTTTCCCTCTCTGGGCATGGGAACAGCAGTGAGGGTCAAACGAGGCGTCACGGCTGTCGGTGCTCAGCCCGGGATGAAGTGGGAGGCCAGGCCCATGGGGCTGCTCGGCTCAGCCCCACAGTTCCCAGGCAGTGGGGGCCGTGAGAACGTCCCGGGGAGACAGCGGAGGCCACCAGAACCCCCAGCGCCCGCCCACATCCCAGCACAACCGGATGGGGCCCTCTGGGGGTCACGGGGCCTGGAGGAGGCCCCTTCCCGGCCCCACATGACCTTGGCTGCATGGCAGTCTCCCTTTCGACTCTGAACGGAGGGACGCGCATGTGGACGCACACGCGCCGCTGGGGCCTCCTCCCCTTGGCGGCCTGGTGACCCACGCTGGGACCCCCATTTCCGTGACCCCCTCTCGTGCCAGGAGTCCCCGTCCTGTTAAATCTGTCCCACGTGGGGACCCTCCATTCCGGTGATCCCGTCTCAGGCTGGGACCCTCCGTTCCAGCGACCGACCCGGCTGAAGGGCTTGCGGGCACCATGCACGCGGCCTTTGCAGGTCTCCCTGTGGGAGGACAGCAAGGACCCCACTGGGCAGCAGGGCTGCAAGGGCCTCGCCCTCCCACAGCAGCGGACTCCCCGGGGCACACTTGGGCTGCCCCTCGCCCCACTTTCCCTGCCCACGTCACAGTCATGGAGATCAAGTAGCTCCTTTAGCCCCCTCCCTGCCCTTGGAGCCCACTTCTGTCCCCTCCCAGGTGGGGCCTGCAGCCCCATGGAGTTGGGGAGCAGGCAGCCCTCTACATCACCCGCTATGTGGGTCCAGGCCCTGCGTGGCCAGGGGTGGGGAGACAGTGCCACTCGGCACTCAGCAAGAGGCACACATGGGGCTGGGGCGGTTGGCGAGGCCCACCCAGCAGTGGGCAGTCACAGGCTATCGGCTACTGGGAGCTGCCGGGGAATGCGCAGTACCCCCAGGGAGAAGGGGCGTGTGCAGGGGCCCCAAGGGGGAGGGGCGTGTGCAGGGGCCCAGGAGGGGGCGTTGGGGTGCTCTGAGCTCTTGCTCCCACACTATTCTCCAGGTCGCTCTCCGGTTGCTCTGTGACTCACTGCCGCCGCCTGGGGCCCGTGGCCATCCTGTCTTCCTGGGGCCCCTGGAACGGTTCCCCTCTGCCCCACCCCCTGCAAGGTGACCTGCCAACGTCACTGGACCGTGTCTTCCTGCTGACGCGTTCCCGCTGCTCACCCTACCCGCCCCCCAGCAATGCTCTTCCCCGCCGAGGCCCCCCGCAGCAGCCCCCTGTCCCCCCAGGACGCCCCTCCTCATGCCCTTGCAGCCCTGCCGGGCTCCGCGGCTCCGTCCGTCACTCGTTTCTTTGCTCGCACAACAGAACGCCGGCCCCGCACAGCCAGGCCCGCGGACAGCGCCCGCCGACTCTACCCGGCCCTGGCTTCCCGGCCAGGCGCAGGAGCCCTCCCGCCGGCACCACCTCGGCAGGGAGCCCCAGGCCGGTTGCCGTCACCTGCCGGGGAAGGCCTTCACCGCCACGGGCCCTGCTCCACCTAGGAGGCCGCACGGCCAGGCCTCTCCCAGCAGCGTGCCAAGCCCTGGGGGAGAGCGCCTGCCCGAAGCCAGGGCCCAGGAAGTGCTGGGCACGTTCCTGCCACGTGGGCGGCCCTCAAGGTGCCGGCATGGCCCGGGCCCCACTCTTGGGCTGCCAGGCTGAACAAGGTGCCAGGCTGGGACGCGACCCCGCCATGTGGGTCAGGCTGGCTCAGCCCTCCCAGCGCCAGGACTCCAGGGGGGACAGACTCCCGAACATAGCTCCCTGCTCCGACAGAGCCACCCGGCAGCACCCCTGTGCAGGCGCCCGCCCCTCGGCTGTCCTCTGGAGCAGCTGCCCATGTCCTCATTCACACACCCTCTTCCCGATGCAGACGCGCCCCGTGCTAGGTGGTCTCAGGGGCTGCTTCACTTCTGGGGGACTCCGGCCACGGCAAAGGAGATGCCCGGTGGGTCCCTCACTCAAGGGCCCTGGCCTGGCTCCATTAAGCACCTCAAAATACAGCACCCTGCCTGGCTTCCCAAACCCCAAAAGGCGGTGGCCTCAAAGAGTTCCCTCACAAGTGTAGCAGTGTTTCCACACGAGCCTCATCCAGACCTCCCTGAGCAACTTGCTGAGCTGGGCTGCAGGAACACCCACGTGGCCCCTGGGACTATCGGGAGATGGGTGCTGGGCTCCTGGCCCGCTCTTCACTTGGGGAAGGAATGCCGACTCCACCCCACTCCCCAGCCGGGCACAGGTTCCCCTCTCATGGGCATGACTCCCCCAGGCTCCCCTGCAGCTCTCCTGCCTGGGCTGCTCCCTGCACCTGGAGCGCCTCTCGTCCCTCACCCCTCGCCCTCACGCTCCTGCCGGCCCCCCGCAGGGCTCCTTTCTCCTTCCAGGCTCCCCTGGGGGCCCTGACCTCTGCTTCCGCCACCCCTCAGGGCAGCATCATCAGGGCGGTGCCTGCAGACCCAGGCTGCCTCCCGGTGGGGTTGGCAGGCCCTCGTGGTTGGCACCCCCTGTGCACACTTGTGGGCGCCTGGGGCCCTGGCTGGGGGAGGCTGCTCGGAGGCGGGGAGGCATGCAGGCACCGGGTGTGCCGTCTGCAGACAGCAGCGATGGTCACTGCAGAACCGGGCTGGTGGTCCTGGAAGGGTACAGGGCTGCCCCATCCCTTAGAGAAGGGCCTGCAGGGACTAGACAAATGGACACCTGTGACCACACGCATGGCGACGCAAGGGGGCCAGTCCCAAACAGGCCCATCCTCACAAAGGGATGGCCATGGCACAGGGGCTCAGCTCAGCCATCTACTTGTGAGCCTGGTTCTCTTTTTAAAGAAATTAAAACAGCCTTCCGCCCTCGTTGGGAGGCTTGAGAAATAACTGTTCTTTGGGGTTGAGACTTGAAAAGCTGAGGTTTATAGCAAGCAAACGAGGATGGGAGAGATGAAAAGCATTGTTCCATCAAGAATCGCCTGCTCCGGCTTTGGTCTGGTGCCGAAACCGGTGTTATTTAGTGATCGTGACTGTGTTCATACGAAACCAGGGCAGACCAACTGCTTGCCGCTTGTTTTCAGAGAAAAAACGGTTTTTCTCGGTTGTCTGTTTCTGCGTTTGGGCACAGAGGCTGGAGGGGGCTTGGCGAGGGCAGGAAGAAGGCTCGATTTCCTGGCTCAGCTCGAGGCTACGAGGCCGCGATGAGAGAGGGCTCGGCAGAGACAGGCGCGGCCTGGCTGCGCGCACGCCGTCACTCAGCTTTCCACCGTGCACACCCCATTTATTTTTGGCGGCCAGGCTTTTAAAACATTCTTGGTCTAGTTCCTGCTTTTATGTAACCACTTCTGCTAACTCCTTAATTGTGCTTCTGATTTTCTGAGGCATCTCGTATCTTAAACGTGACAGTCGCTTTAATCCCCCTAAGCAAACTCACTGCCATTTAACTACGACCATGCATCATGCTTTTTCACCACCCAGGGTTCCTCGGAGAGGAAGGGAAGAGCGCTAGCGTGGCGCAGAGAAGGGAGCAAGGAAAATTTTAAAAATAAAATAAAATCACTCAAAAATGAACTGGGTGATGCAATGGTGGCTCAGTGGCAGAGTTCTCACCTGCCATGCCAGAGACCCGGGTTCGATTCCCAGAGCCTGCCCATGCCAAACAAAACAAAACAAACAAACAAAAAGGACGAGGACGAGGCCCACGGCGCAGGCTCATTCCTTGAGCTCCGTGGGGAAGGACATCCTGACCAGTAGGTGAAGGGGGCAGAGGGAGATGAGATGACCGCTGGGGACTGGGCAGCTGGCGCTGGAGCCCTGCTCCCGCGGCCGGGACTTCATGCACGGTGGGAGAAGAACCTAAGATTGAAGAAAAGGCAAAATAGGCCTTATTTTGAAACCACAGCAGTTTCAACAGTTACCCAAGCGGTGCACCGAAACCGCACCCAGGACTGACTTTAGCAAAAACAATATGAACCAAATGGTTTACCGCAGCTCAGTGCTGTTAAAAAAACTCGGGGCCCAGCTCCACCCTGGTAGAAATTTCTTTAATTCACTTATTTCTCAGCTTTTTAGAATTCGGGTGTGCTCTTGGCACAATGGCCTCTGGGGGTCGGAGCTGTGACGAGGGCGGGCTCTGTTTCCGAACAATCTGGTGCAAGGTGAAGCTAAAAACTCTGCCTTTTCCACCACGCTTTTCAGGAAACCCTTTTTCTGGAAAGGTCCTTGGATAGGCCACGTCACAGAAAAAATAGACTACAAGTGCCCCAAACTCTTCTAAAAACGTAAACATGAAAACTCTGGATAAGAGTATACTCTCTTGCTTAAAACTTCTTTACTCAGGTGGACAGAAAAAGGTTTTGGATGATTTATGGTCTCAATAAATTTGATCAATAAAAATATTTAAAAAATTGGAACGTGTGTGTTTTGCTGAGTTTTAACTTTAAATTTGATGCTGTGGTTGGAAAATGCAGCTCTGTAAATGAATGATGAAAAACAAAGACAAACACACACAAAAACAGACCGAACAGAACAAAACAAAACAAAACAAAAAAACAAAGGGCATCTGCCCTTTGAATTGGTGAAGCTGCTGCATCTCAGCTATTTGCCCTGCACAAGCCAAGCTGCTCAGACAACTGCCTTCCGACCTGCCCTGCCCAGCCCAGCCGCCTCTGGGGCTCTGTGTGCTCCTTACTGGCACTGCCCTATCCCCTTAGTTCCCCTCCCCCTAGGAGAAAAAAATTTTAGTTGGGGAAAGCAGGTTGAAAGAGAAAAAGTCAGCCTCGGCACAACTCCTACTGCAAAGGCTGCTTCTCCCCAGCACGTTTCTAGGGGGGAGCGAGCAAGGCCCGTGGGGAAGGCTCATCACCACTGAGGTGGGCTGGGGGCACCGCCAGCCAGCGAGCGGGGGTCCTGCAGACGCCGCCCGCACCCTCCCCAGCGCAGATGTGGGAGATGGCAGCCCCAGCAGATCAAAGCCGAGCTGTGGAGCAGAGCCCCGGAGATAAAATCTGAGGTTCCCGCGATCGCAGTGTTGAGATTTTCCACTAAAAATATTTACCGAATTTTAAGAAAATCAGCTTAATGCCTGAGGGGAACAGGATGAGGTTTGGTTGCAAATTGTTGAGAAAAGCTGAACAAATATTTACAACTATCCAGCGGCTCCCCGAGCCCTGCCCCCACGTCACCATGCCCTCCATCGTCTACGAGGTGTTTTTGGGGTTCAAAGGTCCTAGCATCTGGCGGGGCCACCAGAGACCACGGCCGAGGAGTCCGGCCCCACTAGTGGGAAAGGAACGGGGGAAAGGGCAGCCACGTGCTTCTCGGTCCTCAAAAGACAAGTCCCATTCGGTGCGCGTACCACAATTTTCAAGAGCCTTGTGTAAAAGATATAGGAGACCCGCCTGGGGCCAAGCCGGCTCTGCAGCAGAAAAGGGACAGTGGGACGGGTACACGACTTGCAAACGAACTTAAGGCTCATGATCGGTCTTTGCTACAAAACCCACCCAGAGTGAACGGGAGGTGGAGGCAGCAGTTCAGCATTCTAGAAGCAGTGATCCCCTCTGGATCGCACGTCAAGAACCGGCCCAAACGGGGGCTTTCCTGTTCTATGTTATGTCACCAAGATAAAAAGCAGTCACGCTGCAGACGGCAGAGCTCACGGGTCCGCTCTTCGACAAGTCCTGTTCGTTCTTTGATTTGCTCAGGGGACACATTTCAGCCAAGCGCTGGCTAGAAGCCAGACCGGCCCAGGGCTCGCCCCCACCCCACCCTCCAGCCTCTGTGGGCCCTGGAGGGGCTCGAGGAGCAGGTGGATGCTGTCTTGTCCACCAGGCGGGGCACCGTGTCACTGGAGCGCCACATGCCCCTTGCACACGGGGCAGGGCTGCACAGGGCTCAGGACCCAGCAGCACCCCATGGGGCGTCAGTGGGTGCAGGGGGCACAGGGAGCTCCTGGTGGACGGGGGTTCCTAGGCCAGGGTGGGGACTCCCTCCACAGCCTCCTGGCCGACCCACGGCACATGCTGTTCTCCTGGCTGGCAGAAGCCTGGTGGCCGGGGCCCAGGCGTACGAGAGCCTCCCTGTCAGACATCCCCGTCTCTGGGCCTGCACCCGCCCCCTGCCCGGGACCCTGAGCCTGGGCTCTCACATCCCACTGAGCAGCAGGTGACAGCCGTGTCACACGACACCCACGCGACCTGCCTTTCTGGGTGCGGAAGGGTGGGTGTGCACCGAGCTAGGCAAATGCTTCTATTTTCAAACGCAGTCAGCTTGGCAGAAGAGGCTTCGCCCCAGGGAACCACCGGGTCCCCGGAGCCCCAAGTGTCACAGGAGAGGGTGTCTCCTCCCCTGTCAAAGTGGGGAGTGTATGGGGCTGGGGGCCGCCAGGTGTGGTCCCGGCCCACAGACGCCCCAGGGATTAACCCTCAAGGCAGCAGGGCTGCTGGGGGCGGGATGGGTCGGCCCCACTTGGAAAGTGTGCTGGCCGGGGAGGGCCGGGCTCCTGGAGGTGACAGAGACCTACCCCCGCCATGGAGCGTCACTTATACCCCGGGTTATCTCTCGAGAGCCATCGTGGGAACGGAATGAGAGCAGTTAACAGAGCCCAAGGCGCTAACCGCACGGCTCAAGTGGAGATGCCACTTTAGAAGCGGCAGGGCCAGGGACTGCAATGCCGAGCGCAAGGACAGGCGGCCCCCAGCTCCGCCCAGCGTGGCAGGCGGGGGCGAGCCAGTGCCCCGTGAGCGGACATCCCGGCAGGGTCCAGGTGACCCACTGGACTCTGCACAGGTGGGGGCGGGTGCCATGGCAACCTCCCGAGAACCACTGGGGTCGAGTGGGAGGCTGGGGACGGGGTCTCTGGGCAGCTTGGGTAGGGGGCAGGGATGCATCACCCTCCTACGCTGGCCCTGCTCTGGAGGTGAAAAGGTTATTAAAACTCATTTAATGATCGCTGAGCGAGGAGAGGTCAAAGGTGACCGGCCGGGTAGCGGGCAGGCGCTGCAGAAACCACAGCGCAGGCTGCACTCCAGGAAGTGGCCAGGGCGGGGCAGTGCGGCACGCTGCCATGGGGCCGGGCCGGCTCCAGCCCAATCACTGACAACCACACTGCCGTTTCCTGTGCTTAAAAAAAAAATCTGTTTCTCTCTTTGCAAATCAACAACTTTTACCTAGAAACTGCGCGGTGGTGAGCGCTGACTGATTCCGATCTCAGGCCGTTGCGCGGCTGCTCACCTGGGAGGCGGCCCGCTGGGGCGCCAGGGCCTGGGTCCCATGGGCACCTGCCTGCCACCTCCCACCACAACCCCCTTCTAGAAAGACCTCGGGGCAGAGGGCCTCGGCATGCCCTAGATGGCCTCTGGAAACCGCGGCTGAGTGCACACTCCCTGGGCTGGACGAGCGTGGCCAGCGCTCGGTGCCAGGGTGGCCAGCTGGCTGGAGGCTGCCCAGGCCACGCCATGTGGAGCAGAGCAGGAAGCGCCTGCCCCGGGGTGGTGGCTTCAGGGCTGGCGGGCATGGACAGCCGCACTTGCCCGACGGGACACTGGGGGCAGGTGCAGCTCACTGCAGGCCAATCAAACCCCAATCAGCTGACTGAAAAAGGCCCACGGTGGCTCCAGGAATCCTCTGACTGGAACAGCCAGCACCAAAAGGCTGCACGCGTGGTTCAGACCCCAGCGTGACCCTGGTCCACCAGGCAGTGATGGCGGTGCCTCCCGGGAAGACGGGGCCTCTGAGGCCACATGCCGCACACCCCCATCCCCCGCCCTCCCCCCCACTGGAGGGGCTTCTGCTCCAGCGCTCAGGCTCGGGGCAGGGTCCCCCACTGCCCGGGCCTGCACCAGGCAAGGGTGTTGGGCCCCAGGACCCGAGGGTCACGGCTAGGCAGGGAGCTTTACACATACAGCCGCAGGCCATGTCTGGGGGACCCACTTCCAGGTGGGGAAACTGAGGCTGGCACAAGGAAGATGCTTGCCCAGAGCCCTGCAGGGAGTACACAGTGGGCAGCCCTCAGCCAAGCCCCTTGTCCGATGTCCACCTGCCTGACCTCCAGGCCTGAGTATTTGGGCTGGGGCGAGCTGGAGGCGTGGGGCCACCCACCCCAGACTACATGGGCAGTTACCGGCCCACTGCCCACCGGGTTCCAAGAAGGACGTGTGGACGCACAGGGCTGAGACGACGGATGCGCCGACTGCAGGGTGGGCCCAGCACTGCTCATGTGGCCTCTAAGAAGATTCACCATGGCCAGCGGCCTGCCCTTCCCGTCCATCCACCTCCCTGGGACCACATCCCAACCCCAAGGCCCAGGACTGCGGGCACCGCAGGGGCCATCTCCCCCACCCCGCCTCCTCTAGCCCCCCTCCCCTGCCTTGCCTCCCCCTCACGGCTGCGCCAGGGGTCAGGACATCCCGTGCTGCTGGTGGAGGAGACGGGGCTGCAAGGTGAGGCGCCGTCCCACGTTTCCAGCCTAGCAGCCCTCATGGCAGCTCCTGCCACCTCGAGACATGGCGAGCAGAGCTGGGCAGCTCTGGTCTGACACCTGGCAGGGCAGATGCATGGCGCGCGGCAGCCCCCTCTAGCTGGAAACCCGAGAACTATGGAGCTGCTCGCGTCAGGGGGTGGGAGGCAGGCAGGGGAGTGCACACGGGGGGCACCCCCAAAAGGTCAGACACCCCCTGAATGCAACCTGTTAGGTGTCACGTGCTGAGTCAGTACCTCTGGAGCGGCAACTCGCTGAGGCTGTTAGGGGTTAGTGTGGGCCGGCAGCGGCCATGCCAGAAGCACCGGCCACAGCAGCCACAGCGCAGTGGGGGCTGCACCTACCGCCCAGCAGCGTGTACAGTGCAGGAGTTTTCTGTTCAGCCATCTCTTCTGGGTGAAAGGAGACCAAACAAGAGACACTTCAGCCCCATGCCCGTGGGGGTGTCGCTCACAGTTAAGATGCTGCCCACCCGCCAACACATTCCAAGGGCCCCCAACTGGACACGGACAGCAGAGAAAGGCCTGGGCAGCCGCCAGCCCCAACACCCTGCCCTCCCCTGGTAAACGGGCACCTCCCGGGGCCTGCCAGGACGTGGGGACAGCCGCACCAGCACTCTAGGGATGGCAGGGGTCTCTGGAGGACAGCAGCGAGGGCACCCACGGCCTCGCCAGCACGACAGAGCAGGGCCCAGGGCTGCGGACCCCAGGTGGCTTGCCTCAGGACCCTGGGCGCAGGCCCAGACCTCGGCTTGGGAAACGGCTCTCCAGAGCGAGTGCTGGCCAGGTCCCAGGAGAAGTCAGGGCACGTCACTGGGTGCTCAACTGCTAACGTGCTCCCCCTGCACGTTCAGGGCAGAAAAAGCCGGGCTGGAAGAGCCGGCGGTAGGGGAGACCCAGGGGCCTGGCGGCCGAGGGGCTCAGGGGCAGGCCTGGCGCCAGGCTGTGGACAGGCCCGGTCAGCCACTCTCTGGGGACGTGTGGAGCCCTGACTGGAGACAAAGGGCTGCGTCCATCAGCTGCAGGTGCAGCAGGGGCTGCACAGCTCTGCGCACACGCGTGCCTGCTTGCACACACAGAAAGGGGTCGCCTGCATGCGCATGGGGTCCCACGAGGGCCCGTCCACCCACGTGGCCTCCAGACTGAGGGCTGGGGGCCGCCTGGCCATTAATCTCTCCTCTGTCCTGCGGTGATGGGCTGACGGAATCCGTCCCACTAGCCACGCGTGTCTGCGCACGGTTCATGGAGCGTCTGGGTGACAGCGCCCGCACTCGCATGAGTCTCCCGCAAGGACCCAGGCTGGGCCCTGACAAGGTCCCCCGAGCTCCTCTGGAAGGCCCTGGGCGAACAGCGTCTCTAACCTAAGTCCCCTCTAGTCTCGAGGACGCAGGCGTGGGACCCGCATAGGCAGTGAGCTGCTGCGAAGCCGGGTGGGGGCGGGGGCAGGGACGCTGGGGGTGAGGCAGGGGAAGGGTCACAGCAGGCGTGGCCACCTGGGGCTCTCCCGCAGCCACCACAGGTGTGGGACACTTCGGGGGGGACCCCAGCTGCAGCAGGGGAGATGGAAGAGGCATCCGGGACTGTGTCTCCCAAAACATGGGCACCCAGAGAAGACTAAATGGGCTGGGGAACTGCCCTGAATCCTTCCGGCCGCGGAATTTGGTCGCCTGAACTGCTGGCCCTGTCCAGAGTGCTGCCCACAATCCGGGTGGGAAGTGCCAACGCACAGGGGCCTTCCGGGAGGCGGCCCGAGGCCCAAGGCCGGGAAAGGTGGCACAGGTGGGAGAGGCAGGGCCTGCAGGAAGCCTGCTCTGGGCTGGGGCTGCCCTGCTCCCTCTCCCACCAAGGAGCTCCTTCCCAGGGGGTCAGAACATAGGCAGACCCCAACCCCAAACGCCCCGGGCCTCAAAAGCAGGGGAGCAGATGACCCAGCGCAGGCCCCTGTTGCCGTTACCAGCCCCCGCGTTCTCTGGACCAACGCAGGACAGAGATAAGAGGAGGAGGAGAAGGCAAGGGGCCTCGGGCTGCCAGGACATTCCACGAGTGCTCCCCGAGGGGCAAGGGGCCCAGGGCCGGCCAGGGCGGCACGGGGGAGGCCGCCACCCACCCTGACTCCCAGCAACAGCTGCGGGCAGGGCAGCTCTGCTGGCTGCGCGGGGCCAAGACCTTCCAGAGGCCCTGAGGGGACCTGGGCCACGTTCCTTCTGGGCCTGGAGCCAGGGACCCCGGGACGGGGAGAGGGTGGTTCAGGGTCTGGCACAGTATGGCTGCTGCTGGCCGCCACCACAGGCCGGGGGTCTGGGGAGACGGGACTGCCATGCCCAGAGTTGGGGCTCGTGTGAGGGCCACGCTGGCGGGAGGGCCCGCGGGCAGGGGTGCGAGGGCAGGCGCGGCTGTGGAGAAGAAAGCGTACTGACCGCTGGGCGGTTTGGGCCGTGGAGGAGCAGGTTTCTTCGGAGGCAGAGCGGGAGTGTCCTGTTTGCTTTTAAAGGGGTCATCTGAGAATGCTGCCCCTCCAAAGGAGGAGGGGAAAGGGTCAGAAGTGGGGGGCTGTAAGAGAGGAACCGAGAGAGAGACAGTCACCACCGGCAGGAAGGAAGGAAGGCCCCCGTCCGCCAGCCAGCACTGTCGCGAGCCCCTGCCCTCCCCCTGGCAGCCGGGTCCTGCGGCCTGGGACAGGCAGGGGGTGTCGCGGCCGGCATGCTCCGGGCAGCGCTGGAGCCCTGAGAGCTTGGCCTTTGTGCGAGGGCCACACCTGCCCCTGCGCCTGCCGCATGCTTGGAGGGGAGCTCGCAGGGGCCGGTGCCCTGGGCCGGCCGACCTGCAGCCCTCAGGGAGCAATAGGCAAGCCCCAGGGCTGGGGGCACGCTCAGTGCCCCATGTGGCTCCGGCTGGCTCCCGACCCCATCTCCACCCAGACAGGGGCGCGCTGCCCAGGGAGCACACGAGGAGCGGACATGCTCGTCGGCGGGTCCTGGCGCCTGCACAGACGCCCTCGGGCACGGGGGACCTCCTCCCCGGGGCATGCCTCAGCCCACGCGCTGGGTCTCCTGCCCTGCAGCTCCCTGCTCCCGTGCGGGCCCCTCAGCCTCCCTGGAGAGCACGTGCCTGCCACCCAAGGCCCTCCCACACCGCGACTTTCCCCACCGCGGTTCTGACACGTCGCAGGTCGGCCTAAGAAATTAAATGGGAATTCAGGGGAGTTTTGTGGAAGCCACAGTTGACACGCAAAGGCCAGCAGACGACGGAAGTTTGGAAGCTCAGAAATGCCTCAGAATATACAGCATTTTCACTTAACATTGACTTACGTATAGCCTGTGACCAAATAGTAAACACAAGTTCCATAATAAGGTGCTGTCAACACCCACAGAAGAAAACGAAACAATGAGACTACCTCTAGGGGACTAAGGAAGGACCAAGTAAGCATCCACTGCTTTCCTGAGTGCGGGCACTGCGCCCCTAGGCCACGGGGCGTGGAAGGGGCAAGCGCACTGGTTTACATGCAGCTCCCCGGGAGCTCCACACCTCTACCTGGCGGCCCAGCCGGCGCAGGGTACGGGGCGGGGGACATGGGGGTGGGCTCACGGGGGACAGGGCAACCTCCTGCCAGGGCAGAGCCGCGGGAACTACTTTGCCTAAACCGGAACCACCTGAGAGTACGCAGGTGCCAAGGCCTGAGGCTGGGGTGGACCAGGCACAGACCCCACGTCCCTCCACCAGCACTAGAGGCAGGTGGGGATGCGTGGGGTGAGGGGGAGCCAGGCAGGGGGTGGTCACTCATCTCCTCTCCAAAGGGGCAGGCTGGCGACAAGGGTGACCGTGAGGCCAGGCGGGATGGCCTCTGCCCCAGACGGGGGAACACGCCGACAGTAGGAGGACGTCCCGCTCAGCCCCAGCCACGGGACACAGGCCTGCGGGACACGCTGACAGCGGGAGGAGGTCCACTCAGCCTCAGCCATGGGGACGGGCCTGGGAGACACACGTGCGGGGCTGAGCTGGTAACCACACGACTTGCACCCCCTCACCCCGACTCTTCACAGTGGCTCGAGGGAGTCCTATTGCCACCTCCTCTGCACACACAGAGGGAAACCGAGGCAGAGAGGCAGGGGCTGGCTCAGGTCCCATTGTGTGGTGGTCCTTCCGCCTCCCAAGCTGAGGAGGGGGACCTGGGCCCAGCATGCAGCAGACCCACCCACTCAGGGAAAAGAGGGCCAGTGGGTGGAGAAGGCCCGAGGGCAACAGGCAGGGTCCTGCAACGGCCCCAGACCCAATTCGAGCAGGCTGGAAGGTCTCGGGGAGGTGCCCCCTCTCAGGCACACGGCAGGGAGGCTCCTTCCAGAACTGAGGCTCCACAGGGCTGCAATCCCGGCCCACCCTGGCCACTGTGCACCTCAGTTTCCACGTCGGTAAAACGATGAGCGTGCTGACAGGCCCACCTCAGGGGGCCGTGGCAAAAACCAGGTAAACATGGGAAATCCTCCGGGGCGCCTGGGCAGCGTGGCCCGCTGGGACGCGAGGGGCTCACCCCGAGAGGATGCGGGTAGGGCTCTTCTAGGTGCCCCGTGGAACACGCACCCTCGTGTGAGGCTCGGGAACTGCACGGCAGGGCTGGGTTTCAAACGAGGGCTTGGGATGGTGTTTGGTAAAGGTCATGGGGGTGGGTGGGGAAGAGGGAGTCCCACCGTGGTGCCCTGCCACAGGCAGCAGGCCCAGGGGCCACTGTGGGGGGGGGCGTGGCCCGCTCAAGGCCCCCACTGGGCCCCCTGCTCTGTCGGGGTGCTGGGGAGGTGCCACCGGGGAAGGGGCCTGAAGGGCAGAGCCCGGGGCTCTGGGCGCACCCCAGAATCTGAAAGGTCTTCTGGTCTGCTGGGCACCGCTCGGCTGGCTGGGGCACCTGTCTCCCTCTGCTCACGCCTGAACGGGCTGTACCCACGGGCCCCCTCCACGTGGACGAGCCCATGAGGGCCGGTTACAGAGCTGACACCAGAAGGCGGCACCATTTCCAAATCCCAATTCCACAACTTCGCATTTCCTGAGAAGTGTCTGGGGCGCTCTGTTCCTTCCTACCCCCGCAGGGCTTAAAGGAAAGTCACTATTTTTAGAAAGGTTTCAGGAAAGCCGTCAGTGCCTCTCCTGGCTGGGCAAGGGTAATGGAGGCTTATAAAAGAAAGAAAAGCTACTATGAAAAGGAGCTGGAAGAGAAACCGATCCGGGTTCACAGTCCAAAGAACTGATTTAAAGTGGCGACCATAACTTCTTCTACAAACCACCCTAATAGAGATGAAAGCTGGATTTTATAAAAATGTTGAAAATTGACTGAAAACGAGCGGAGAACCAGCCCTGCCAAGCATTTCAGGGGCTTTTCTCAGGAACGGTGGCAATGGTGGAAAGATCAAGTGAGACTCTTGTTTTCATTCTCGGATGCTCCTGGGAATCCATTTCACGGAATTTGTTTTTAAAGCAAGTTAACATAATCAACTCTAGATACTGTCTAGAACAATGTCTTTTGGGGCAAAACCCCACCATTTAAAGTGTGGCCTGAACCTGCCAGAGGAACCTTCTGGAATCCTTGCTTCAGCAGCACTGAGGACGAGGCCACTGCAGCCAGAGTGCAGAGAGGCCCCACCTTGTGCAGAGGGGAAAGCCAGCTCTGTAGAAAACCAAAACCCAAAAAAACACCTTCTTGCCACGTTACTTTCATTTCCTTCAGCGTTTTATTTATACACAAGATGTTCTTGAAAAACAGAAGGTGACCTGCAGGGAAAAACAGAGCGTGCAAGGTCTGGTCCCCACGCCAATTGCTCGAGGGTTGTGAGGCAGGCCCACGGGGCCAAGGAAAGCAAACCCTGCGTACTAGCACCGCGTCTGCAGCACACCCGGCTGCAAGCGGGCACTGGGCCGGGGCACGCATGCATGCTGGGCACAGCCTGAGCAGGGGCCACGGAGATGAGGAGGGGAAGTGGGGGCTGTCTCAGAAGGGGCTGGGCAGCATGGTAAACTGAGTCCCACGCTCTGGGAGAGAGCCCCTCCAGGCCGCAGGGTAGCCTTGCTTGAGAGCCGTCCCTGGCTGGCGTCCCCCCCGAGCCCCGGCCACAGCTGGCTGCCCAGCACCTCTTGCTCCGGCAGCCAGTCCCAGGTTGGCAAGTCTCAGCCTAAGCCTCTGCCTTCTGATTTCACAGCAGCGGTTTCCTGCCTGCTGCGCAGGGGTGACCTGAAGATGGAACTGAGGGCAGCAGGGCGCCGGGACACATCCGCACCCGAGGGCGCAACTCGGAGTAGAAGGAGCAAGTGCGGGGGCAAGGGCGAGAACTGCCATGTTCGGTGCATGTGGCCAAGCCCAACTTGGGGCCCAAGGCCAGAGCTCCGTGCGAAGGACCAGGCCTTGTGGCAGGGGACGGGTGGGCCCGCGCCCGCCCATCAACCAGGGGCCCGGCAGCTGGCTGGCCAGTTGGCGCCCACTCACCTCTGTGAAAATCCCCAGGGTACCTCAGCTTCTTGGAAGCCATGGGCCGCCACCCCATGCTGCTCATGGTCAACCACTGGAGCTCAGCACCCAGAGCCACACACGGACACACGGAGCCAGCGAGGCCAGTCCCGAGTGGGCAGCACACAGCACGAGCTTGGCGGAGGCCCCCTAACACCCACCAGGTCCCTCCCCGCACAGCAGACAAGACCCCTGCCGGTCCCCTTCCTACCATCGGCAAGGGGCCCACATGCGCACCTGCCCCCCACGACGAGGATGTGGCTCCGTGAGGGAGGGACCGCTCCTACCACACAGCATGCCCACAGCCAGGCCGGGGCAGGAATCAGAGGCAGAAATGAACACGGGCTTGCGGCCGCGTGGCCATAGGTGCAAGGGGCTCTGCATGAGAGAAGGGGGTCCCAGACTCCGTCTCCGGGCAGGCGTGGAGAGCAGCAGAGCACGCACTGTCAGGGACAGCGGACGGGAGGCCAACGTGGCGAGCACACTAGGCCTCGCCTTACATTTCATCCGGCTAATGTGTGACTGTGGTGATTGCCACAGGCCTGACACCTCTCCCGGGCCGGGGGGCCCCTCCGCGGGGCCTGGCGTCTACGGCTGCTTCCTAACGGACTATGCACGCCATCTCCTGCCTGACGCCTCGACCCGTACCGCGGGGCTGAAGACGCCTGAACCGTAGCCTGGCCGGTGCGTGTGTCACCGCACAGGCGCTGCTCACCTAGTGCTGTGGTGTGGCCGTCTCCTCCCGCGGACAGCTCACTCCCCACCTGCGCATCTGCTGCCAGAGCCCAGCACCCACGACCCATGTGCTGCAGGGATCCGCCTCCTGCCCCGCCCAGCTCTGCTCTCTGCTGCACCCGGGGCCCAGTACCCCCTGCCCCCACTAGGCCCGGCTCTGCTCTGCCTGCACGCCGGCACCACCGCTGCTCCCCACCTGTGCAGCCACAGGGACAGCCGTGTCAACAGAGAGGTCGACACCAGCAGGAGCCGCCCAGGGAGCCTGTGGCTTTGCCGAGAGGTCCCTGGGCTCTGGGGGTCTCCCTAGGGGGAAGTGGAGCAGACCCGATGGCGCTGAAGAACCTACACCTGGTGCCCACCTGCGCTGGCGCAGCCATGTGCTCGAGAGGTCAGAGCTGCGCCCGGCCGCCCGCACCACGACAAGAGGACGCGCACGCGCGTGTGTGCAGAGGCGCAGGCCCCGCGGGAGGCGTTACCTTGGACATCCGGCTGAAGTCGGCAAAACCCTCGGCACTGTGGAAGGACCCGCCGCCAAAGGGGTCCAAGGTTGCGAAGGGATCTGCAATCGGCACCAACAAAGCCTGGGTCACGGGTCTCTCCCTGGCACGCCTTCTCAGGCGGGATCGGGCCACCTACCAGCCCTTGCTACGCCCCAGCCGGAGCCCAGGGCAGGTTGCCGGCGTTTGCCAAGAAGGCCCTGTGGGTGACAGAGCTCGGCAAGGCCCCTGCCACCTTGCAGCTCCGGCATCTCACAGCGACAGCTGGCTCCGCAGGAGCCTGAGCGACTCCTGAGTTGTGCTCAGACCGGCGCCACTGCCAGGCAGCAGGTAGGTGGGCGGCAAGCTCAGTGCCGAGGCCCACGGCTGCCCCGAGGTGTTGGAGAGAGGGGTACATGGGGACAGCTCATGGGGTGACATTGGCCAGCCAAACGCTCCTCCTGGAGGGGCTGTCCAGAGAGAGACGGGGGCTGAGATTCCCTCTCTGGGTGGGGAGAGAGGCAACATGGCCAGAGTAATCAACAGGCACCCCCAGCGGCCAAAGCAAATACAGCTAGCCTGAACGCACAGGAGGCCAGGCAGCTCAGCAGGCCTAGGTACTGCCTGCTCCTACAGCAAGGAAGTTTCCGGAGTGCGTCTGTCTGCAAGCTCTGCAATGTGAGGGGAGGCTCCTTATAGCACGTGATCTGCAGCACACACCAGGACCCTCCACCCTCTTTGGAAAAGAACCCAAAGATGTGGACTGAAGACTTGTAGAGAGGAACAAGGTAAGTGATGTCCAATACCAGTGTCGTTAACTGAACTCCCACTGTCAGAGTCCCTTTCCAAGGAGATGCCAGTACGTGCCGGGGAAAATGAGTGGCCAGGGAGCACGGTCCTAGCCTGTCTCGAATGTCTCTGGGTGTCGCCAACGAGTGGCAGAGACGCTGAGGTCACCCTGGCTTCAGAAACGAGAGCATAACCAAGTGGGAAGAAAAACAAGCACAAGTCTCACCTGATCCTTTTGAGGAGACGCTGGAGGATGAGAAGGGATCACTGGACTCAAAGGGGTCGAGCTGAGGGGTAAACAGAGAGAGCAGAGTGAGAGGCAGCTCAATTCCCGGCCCACAGCTCGCTGCACACCTCCCTCATGGCCACGGCCACCAGGCCAGGGCCAGGCTGACTGGAGGGCCAATGCTTTATGCTCCGCCGCAGCTGTGCTCCTGGAAGGGCAGAGGAGACCCCAAGCACATGGGCTGCCCTGGAGAGAACAGCCGCAGATGCAGGACGAAAAACAAAGGAAGCACCAAAGGCCCGGGAAGGAACCCCAGCTGGTGGACCTTGGAGAAGTGACACCTGGCAGAAGAGACCAGCAGCAGGGAGCTTTTGGTTCGGGCAGCTATAGCCTGAGGGCAGGCAGCGACTACATACAGCCCAGAGGTGCAGGCCACAACTCGACGTCCTTCTGGCCTCAAGAACATAGGGTGGAGGCCCAGACACCACAGCGGGGAAAGAGGCGGGGAACCCGGACAAGAGAGAGGCAAAGGACAGGGCCTGAGATTCTACGAGAAGCTCTGCCCACGTCTCAGGCAGCCGCCTGACGGACGTGCGTGTGGGCAGACACAGGGCAGCTGGTGGCCAAGGCTCAGAGAACTCAGCCGCGAAGTGAGCTCTGCCCACCGCTGGTGAGAGAACACAGCGCAGGTCTGACCAAGTTAACTGTCTGCTAAAACAGAAACAGGGCACTCTCGGAAGGAACATAACAGAATCCAGTCTGCAAAACGTAGCATCCGCAACACACAAGGGAAGGAAGGATAGTCCTAGGGCTACTCAAGAGGACCCGGTGCTGGAATCACCCAACAAGGACCTCTTTACGAGGGAGGGAGGGAGGGGACACACTGGAAAGAATGAAAAGAGGAGATACTGGAACAGAAGGAGAAACGACAAGAACAGACGGGGCTGGCAGAGCTTTGGACAGCCTGCAGGAACTGGGAGATGCATCTTCCTTAAAGCTCCAGAACCCAGGGGGAGGAGTGCAGAAACAGGGTGAGCGCCAGACCCGGAGGACAGCACCGTGAAGGCGGCAGGACCTGTGGCGCTCGGCTGCCCTGGCTCATACTCTCAGTGCAGGTTCCCGGGTCCGGCTCTGGGGGCAGGGTGGATGTCCAGTCCGGCCTGGGTGGTGGCCACGGGAAGGCCTGCCCCGGCAGCGGGAAGGCACCTTGGCCCACGGAGCTCTCCCATTCACCACGGGAGCACAGCCACAGCACAGCGTCTGGACTGCGAGGAAACTGCTTCCCAGGAAGAGAGGCCGTTCAGACCGTGGAGACAAGGGAATCCCTAGGGCATATCCACCTGCCCAGCATCAAACACAGGCCCAGAGAAGACCTGCGAGTCCCTACTGTGGCTCCGACTGTTCTCTCCAGTCACCGTGTGGCTGAGCTCTGGGGAAAGCATCCCACACCGTCTGCAAAGCCTGGGAAAGGGGTTTTCTCCTCTCCATTCCCTTTGTAAGTCCTGGCCATCAGCAAACTCTTTCTCACAATACTAACTGGATACAAACCTAAGGGACAGATGCTTCAGAGTCTAAGGACCAAACCTAACACATTAAAGTGTCAAAACGTCCAGGTCTCAACAAAAGATCATAAAACATACAAGAGACAAGAAGTGATGACCTCGGCAAAGAGAAGATGAAAGCAGCAGAAACTATCGGTGAGGAAGGAGCAGCAGACCTGGGACACATGAGACAGGCCTTAGAAGAATAGCCCAAAATGTGCTCAAAGACCTAAAGGAAAACATGGACAGAGAACTAAAGGAAATCAGGAAGACAATGGACAACAGCAGAGAGCTCAACAGAGAGGTGGAAAGTATGGGAAGGAACCAAACAGAGCTAAAGACGAGGGTAACTGAAATTAAAATTTTCCCAAAGAGGCTCAAATAGCAGATTGGAGCTGGCAGGCTAAAGAAGAACTGAATGTGAAGATAAGACCATTGAAAGACCAAGCAGAAAAAGGAAAGGATGAAGGAAAACGAGCAGAGGCCGACGAGCGGTGGGATACCACCAAGCACCAACACACACTGTGGGAGTCCCAGAAGGAGAAAGAGGAAGGGCAGAGGCTGTTCAGGGAAACCTTCCCAAATTTAACAAAAGATGCCATATGCACATCGAAGATGCCCATGATAAACCTGACTAGACCCACACCACGACACATTTCTGGAAACAGCAAGAGAGAAGCAATGTGTCAAGGGAGCCTCCGGAAGATGAACTGCTAATTTCTCGCAGGACATGGGGCGAGAAGGAAGTGGAATGACAGATTTACAGTGCTGAAAGGAAAAAACTGTCAACCAAGAATTCTGTATCTGGCAAAACCATCTTTCAAAAATGAGAGAGAGATTAAGATATTCCTAGACAAACAAAAGCTGAGGGAGTTCGTTACACGAGGCCAGCCCTACAGGCGACGCTGAAGGGAGCTCCTCAGGCGGACAGAAAGAACACGAGGTAAGAGACGGACGCTGCGTGATGGAATAAACACCTCTGGGACAGGTGGTGACGAGGGTACGCTAAATGCCAGCACTACGGTATTTTTAGTGTACAACTCCACTTTCACCTCCTATAGGATCCGAAAGGCAAACGCACAGCAAGGCCATGATGAACAGAGCACTCGCAGACGGAGGCTCATGGCAGCACTGTTCACAGTGGTGGAAGCAGCCCACGCGCCCATCGTCGGGTGAGCGCATAAACAACGTGCGGTACGAACATTCGATGGAATGTTATGCGGCAACGGGACGAAAGGAGGCCCTGAAGCACGTGACCAAGTGGCCGGAGCTTGAGGGCATGATGCTGAGTGAAGTGAGTCAGACACAGAAGGACAGATACTCTATGATCTCACTGTCACGATCTCGGCAAAGGCAACCTCGGAGGTTACGCTGTAGATGCAGCAGACCTAGAGGTCCGCACACGCCAGGGGTGGAGGGAACGCTGCTCAGAGAGGTCGAATCTAAACGCAACGGAACAGGCAGAACTGATGGTGATTACTTGGTGGGGTTAAGAGTCACATGGCCATATTGGAGGCGAATGCGACTGAAAGGGCATGTATGGTGCCATGTATCCCAATGATTAAATCTACAACTATAAGTTCTCGTGTGAACTATTTCAATGGTTCAACAGTTGGCAAAGGTTCAGTAGTAGAGGGATATGGGGGAACACTAAAAATGTAAGCCTCGGCCAGTAGTTAACAGGAAGACATCAGCAGTACCACAGCACTGCCAGGGGCAACTAGTTCAGGGGTGGGGGGAGCAAGTGATAAGGGACAGTTTTGATCTCTCAGTTGGTGATGCTGTGTTTGTCAGTCCTTTATCACTACGGACCAGTGAAAACTGTCCTAAATTGAGATTTCTGCTGATTGTACAACCAAGTGAAAACACTGTAAGACATGGCATGTTTACTTTGGACATAGATGGAAGGAGCATAAGGGTGCAATGACTGAGAGACAGAATGGCAAACTGTGATGCATTTATGTGATGGAATATGGTGTGGCTACAAAAAGGAAGGAGGTCGAGAGGTAGACGATGAACTGAATAAACCTTGGAGATAATGTGCAGTGCAAAATAAGCCAGAAGCAAAAGTACAAACATGCTAAGATCTCACTCAGAAAATACTTACAAGAAAACTGGAGCCTAAGTTGTAGTCTGAAGCTGTGAGTGTATTTCTAGGTTCCGAGACTCTGAGCTGCGTGTGAATCAGCTGGGATTCCCCTGGGACTCTGAGTAACTCTGCAACACCCAAGACCCAGAAATGGAGAGCTGCAGCCCTGAAGGTTAGCATAGCTGTATAATAATAGTCAAAGCAACCAAAGAGATCAGGCTTCAGGGAGAGTTTAAACTAAGTCAATCTGGCTGGTTCTCGGGTAAATGAGAGATGGTAGTGATGTGCTCTCGACCCTCAGCTACTGAGGGAGGCCACAGGCAGAGAAGTTTCTGTCTAGATCCTGGACTTTCTGTAACACAAAATATGAATCAACCTATGTGGATTCATTTAAACCACCCTAACTCTTGGGGTCCAGAACGGCAACGCAGCCTTATGGTTCTATACAGCTTAATATAATACAGGGAGACATCTCAGACTATGGTGGGCTGGTAATTAAAAAGTATTAGTAGAGTCCCTTGAGAGTTCAAAGCTGGGGGGAATAATACATATATTTATATATGGAACTGTTTAACTCTCCGATCTGGAAACCCTGGGACTCCCAAGAAAACAGGCCAAGACTCATTTCTGTGGGGGAGAAGCTGAGACTACCAAAATGAGGCCCAAGAATTGCTTCCAGGAAGCCTCTTTTGTTGCTCAGATGTGGCCTCTCTCTCTAAACTCAACTCTGAAAGGGAAATCATGGTCCTCCTCTCTGCGAGAACAAGCCATTCCAGGGTGAAAATTCTCCTGAAAACATGGGGCGTGACTCCTGGGGATGAGTCTGGCCCTGGCACAGCAATGACTTCTGGATCAAAAGGCGGAAAAGAAGGGTAACAAAATAAGGTATCGGTGGCCAAGAGAGATCAGATGAGTCGAGGCTGCTCTGGAGGCTGCTGTTATGCAGCTTCAGGTAGATAGCGCTGATTGCCATGGTTTGCTCAAACCCAAGCAGCAGCACTCCTGTTCACTCTTGAGAGCACCTGGGGCTCGAACTGAGACTCTAGAAAGGTTTCATGCACTGGTTTGCCTTCCTGGAACATATAATTCCCAGAGGGTTCCTAGGTCAGATAAATGCTGAAAATCTGAGGGCCCAGCCTCTCCAGGACTGTCAATTAATTTCATCCCCCATCCATTAGTGTGGACATCCCTTCTCAACATGAAAAAGTCAGAACGGGCATTGCCTGAAGATCCCCATAGGTTGGGAGAAGGATCAAAGGAGAAAGAGGAGGTATAACAGAGAAAATAGGATTGAACAAACGAGTGTGGGCTGCTGAGTCACTGTACTGATATTCCACCCAGCCTCCAGTGCTCTGGAGCAGCTAGAAGGAAAAATCTGAGATGGTGGAAGGGTCGTCCATGACAAACTCCGGGGTCTGTTCTGTAACTACCTTTTGAAGCATGCGTTGAAAATTACTGCTTTTTTTTCCTTTGCTTTATGAATGTTTACAATAAAAAATAGTAGAAATACAAAAAAAAGTGTTATCATCAACTAAGGCGAGTGCTGACGGTGGTGAGGAGGGCATATGGCAACCCTGTATTTTATGCACGGCTGCTCTGCAAACCCACAACTTCTCTAACGAAGAAAAAAATATGATATACCAGTTGTTTTGGACTCAGAATGTATTTATTTGTGACAAGAACTGCATAAAGGTGGAGGACAGAGGCATATGGGAACATAGTTTGTGTAAGTGGTTGAATATAAGCTGGTGTCAAAGCAAATGAGACACAGATTTAGGATGCCAGGTTTAAGTATCGTGGAAACCACAGAAGAAAACAGAGACTATGAAAACTCACAGACGAGGCAAATGTATCTTTATGTAAGAAACAAACATAAGGAGGATGAAGTAACTATTTTAATATGTGATAAAATAGATTTCTAGATAGCATATGACCAGAGATTTGAAAAATGGTAACTTTTCCATAATGATAAAAAGATAATTTTGTCAGGAAAACACCACAATCATAAATGTGTATGTACCTAACAAAGTTTCAAATTACACGAACCAAAACCTGGCAGAAGTAAAGGGGAGTATAGGCAATTCCACAATCATAGATTTTCAATACCATATCAATTAGTAAAACTAAAAACCATGTGGGCTGGGTGGGCCACGGTGGCTCAGCGGCAAGAACGCTTGCCTGCCACGCCAGAGGACCCGGGTTTGATTCCTGATGCCTGCCCATGTAAAAAAAACAAACAAAAAACAAACAAACCATGTGGGCTAAACCTGACCTAGCTGGTATTCACGGGGCCTGACAGCCAACAAGTGAACACACATATTCTCTTCTCTTCATGTGGCTCATCCACCAACAGAGACCACAGGTTGAGCCATAAAACAAGCCTCGGTAAATTCAAAAGGGATGCAAACATATGGAATATGTTCTCGGATCACAACCACAAACCAATCATATAAGATATTTAGAAAACAAAGAAACAACATCTCTGGAAATCAACTTCTAAATAATTCATGGGGTCAACGGAGAAATCACAGGAAAATCTTTCAAACTGAATGACAATGAAGACACCACATATCAAGATCTATGGAAGGTGGCTAAAGTGGGGCTTGGAGGAAAACAGCTGGTCTTGAATGTTTACACTGGAAAAGCTCTAAAATCAATTAATTAAAATCGGACGTTAAAAAGAAGTACACGGAGCGCCTGCGTGGTTCAGTGGTAGAATGCCCGCCTGCCGTGCAGGAGACCTGGGATCAATTCCTGGACCATGTACTCCAAAAAAGAAAGAAAGAAAGAAAAAGAACTACACGAAGGTGAAACAAGACTGAAAGGGGTTGTACAGACCCCTGTGTCCCACTGATGAACACTACAAAGACAAGTTCATCCATGAACTACTTCAAAGGTACGATTCGTGTACAAAGAGTGTTTAAGGAAAGGGTACAGGGGGAAAACTGCCATTGCACGTTATGGGTTATATTTAACAGGAAACCATCAGCACTACCACAGCAACAGCAGGGATAAATAATGGGGGAGGACAAGAGTTAAGGAGGAGGTTTAGATTTCCTATTTGCTGAGGGTGTGTTTATTGGTTATCTCTCTTTTGGGAACAATGAAATTATCTAAAATTGAGAGTGTTGATGGACTGCGGACTCTGGGCCCTCTACGTGATGCCTGATGAATGCAGGTGGCTGAGGGATGCACTGACGGGCAAGTAGATTGGCATACGATGGTGTATACTTATGAACGAAGGCTGTGCTGCTACAAAAAGGAACAAAGTCGTGAGGCATGCAATGATGTGAATGAACATGTGGGACATCTGGTGAGACAAAATAAGCCAGAAATAAAAAATCAACAATGGCGTGGTCACCTTTACAAAATGCTGATAAGAAAACAGGGGTCTAGACTGCAAGCTGTTAGAGCAGACACATTAAGTTTGGAGTGGTCATTATAATTTCAGGATTTTGAGAGGCTGTTTTTTTTATATAAAATACCTGATATTTAGAGATAAGAACAAAGCCAGACAGGTTGGGGTTAAAGTAATTCAGAACACAGGGGTAAGGAAGACAGCGTCTATATTTTAGAACCACACATACTCCCTGAGACCAATGGCAGAAAGGTTTATTTATTTGGTCTGGAACTAAAATTTTCTGTAGCGCATAATCTAATTCAACCTATCTGTATAGCTCATCTGAACAACTGAAACACAGAGAGCACAGAATAAGAAAGAGGTCCTTTAATCCTGCATAGATTATTGTAATGCCTAGAGACATCCTAGAGTATATTAAGCAAATAAATCAAAAAGTATTTGAAAGTCCCCTGAGGGAAGGGAGAAGAACATGGAACAATTAAACCTTAGTATCAGGGAATCCCGATACTGTTTCAATCACTTGGTCATGCCCTTGATCCTGAGGCTTACTCTCGTGAAGCTTATGTAGGTAGCGGAGAAGCTTAGACTACCTACTGGGATGCTGTGTTAGTTAGATTCAGTTGTCAACTTGGCCAGGTGAGCGTACCTAGTCTTGTTGCTGCGGACATAAGCCAATGGTATGTGAACCTCATCTGTTGCTAATTACATCTGCAGTCAGCTAGGAGGCGTGTCTGCTGCAATGAGTGACGTTTGGCTTAATTGGCTGGTGCTTAAATGAGAGAACACAAGGTAGCACAGCCTAAGCAGCTCGGCATTCCTCATCTCAGCACTTGCAGCTCAGCCCAGGCCTTTGGAGATGTAGAAAGAAGTTACCCCGGGGAAAGTTGTTGGAACCCAGGGGCCTGGAGAGAAGACCAGCAGAGACCATCCTGTGCCTTCCACGTAAGAAAGAACCTCAGTGGAAAGTTAGCTGCCTTTCCTCTGAAGAACCAACAAAATAAATCCCCTTTTAT